>JACBKR010000778.1:0-52346 GCA_014218235.1 Colocasia esculenta
TAGCCTGTGTTATTTTCTTCATTTAGGCAATATCTAGGTGGCGATCACATTCCTACTTCCATACCATTAGATTTAATATCCGTTAATGTGTCGAGGGGAAGCACAATCCCTGTGATTACATACTGCAGAACGCGACGTCCTGGAACTAACCCTCCATCTAGGGGAAGTTCTGCTAGTGCTGCAAACTCTCACCTGTGAAGGGGAAGAAGAAGGAGTGAGCTTCGCAAATGAAGCCCAGTCAGGAACCCAACCCCTCACCGGTTCGAGCAGTGGAAAAACGAAGTAGCGCAGATAAACTAGGCAGGAAGAACAGTAGTACTAAAGCAACTAAGCTAACTACACCAAGGGAAAGGCGGCGGTGTCTCAAGTAAATAGAACTACTGACTAAATAGAAATATAATAAAATAATAACTATGCAAGAACTGAAGTAAGTAAACGGGAAGTATGCGGGTCTATAATTATCGCCAACTTGCGGAGAACCGGTCCCAGCTAAGAGAGCTTGTAAGCGACTCAAGACTTCTGTCCACACCATTTTCCCCTCTGCTCCTATTGGAACCACCTCGATGAGCAAACTCATAGTTCTGAGCCACCCTCAACGGACTCCCGATGATGGGGGTCCCAGGAAACAGTTGCAACCCACACAGTGCACAACGGGCTAGACAAACCCTCAAGTGCCAAAGCACTAAGAAGAAGACTAGTAAGGTGCAGTGGTAGGGAGTCAGCATAAGTGTCATGAGTATGGTACGAAAACTTAATGCAGAAACGGACCTACTAAGGTACCCAACGAATGGTCAAACTCGAAAGGCCCACATTACTACCTTCAATAGTCTTACGGCCCTCGGATCTCACCTGATAGATGCCGGAAACTCTAGCACAACTATCCCGGTCGACTGGTCAAACAGCCCTATCGACCCAATCGGAATCGACCCGGGTGGGCCCGGGAGCCACAGGACCGATACGACAGTTGCAAATCCCAGATTGACCCACTGGCATAGTCAGTACGATGAACGGTGCCGAAAACAGTGTGAAAAGCTAAACTAGGGGGACTGAAAAAGTTGGCTGGCAAGTCCTGGTGCAATGCACCAGGCCTCAGGTGGTCTGCCTTTAGCGCACTGTGCTAGGGTTAGCCGGCCTGGGCTAGTGCAGTGTGCCCTGGCCTAGCTCAGCCTAGGCCAGCACAGTGTGCCACCCCCTTCACTCTTCCTTCCTCCCCCACGGCCGACCCCTGCATAGTAGGGCGGGGGAAGGGGAAAAGGGGAGGTAGCCGGTAGCCAGCCTCTGGCCATCACCGGCCTAGCACCGCTAGTGGCTGGGAGGAGCACTGGGTATCACCGTCCCCTCCCCAGCCAACCCCCCTTCTCGCCAGAAAAACCCCCATAAAAGGTCACAAAAAAACCTAAAAAAAAACCCAAGAGGATACCCGAGTCGGAGGGGGGGGGGGGGGGGGGGGGGGGAGGGCGACGCTTGCAGAGGAGGGGGAGAAAAGGAGGAAGAGGAGGGCGGTCCCTTACTAAAAAAGGTCGCACCTTTTTTTGGTCCCATGCAAAACGACTAGAACTATTCTGCATGGGGAAGATGGTCGCCGCCCCCCTCCTCAGGGTGGCAGGTGCCACACTTAGGAACATCTCCTTGGAGAGATAAACTCTATGTCTCATCTGTATGAGACCCTTTTTGGAGCTTTCATGCCAAACTTTTTGACTATGATTTCCATGTATGGATTAGGACATACCTAGTATTCTTTTAGATCTATCTCTATAGATATTAATCCTCAACACATAAGATACCTCACCTAAATTTTTCATGGAGAAGTTTTTAGACTTCCAAACTTTCATTGATGACAACTTATATGATCGGTCTTGATTTGGCTCTCAGATCCTTAGTGGAGACGACTACAATAGGCTTGAGTTTGGACCTTGGGCGATGGGGACAACGAAAGGGAACAAGTATTTGGTTCACTCTCGACTACTTCCTTAACCTATAAGATAGTCGGTCCTGGGGATATGGATCCTGTGGATGACCCTATGTCACGGCCCCAACTTATTTAAAATAGTGAAAGAATAAATTCAGGGATGCGACGATCATTCAAGCATGCAGAAGCCATAGACAATTGGCTAATCCGAGTAGGGCCCACAATTCACTAATCCAAACTCTTCTTTAATTCCTCATAAACTAAAAATTCAAACTCTAATACAAAAACAAGAGAGAAAACACTCTCAATTCCTAGGCAATCTAGGTCGATAGTCTAGACTTCCATGTTGATAGATGAATGCACTCCCATAATTTAGATTTCTGGAAGGACCCTGGGAATAGTTTAGGTTGACAAACCCAATCTGGTTGTCAATAGGTAGAGCTATAGGTCAACAGATAGGGCTAGGTTGTTGACAGACAAAGCCACAGGTCAACAGACCCCAAATCTGGTTGTCGACAAATAAGCATTATCAATTGCAACCTAAGATCTTAAATGGAAAATCAAAGCACAATTAAGGACAGAGACATCTAACTCCAATCCATTATCATAAATTCCAACGTCAACTCTATACAACAGCTTCTAGTTCACAAGGCCAAACATAGGGCCCATTTTGAGCTACATAAGAGTCTCAAAAAAAAAAAAAAAGGATTTACTACACATCCAAAAGATCATATTCTTCTAAAAGACTGAGACACTCATTCACTCTTGCCTGCTCCCTTCCATTTCCAAGGTCTCATCTTCACTACTTGAAAAATGTTAAGCTAATTAATGAGCTTACGTCCAGTAGGATTTACATCTCAAGTGCATGCAAAAGTTTAAGTTATTAACGTCTTGGCAAATAGAATTCAAAGGATAGAAGGTAACAAGTAAACAGTAAACATGATTGGATAACAAAACAAGAGTAGCAGATCATGGGTTCCTAGTAATTCAAGTTGTCGATTAATGACAAATAGTGAACAAGGATTTCAGGAGTAACATATCAAATGAACAAGATCAGAATTGGCCATATTTCAGAAATAACAAACACACCATATCATATCACACAATCAAACATATAGTATCAAACGAATGCACTTTCAAATCTTGCACATATATCTGTGTCATGCCACACACTACATGTCCATACTCTCGTGGTTATTAAGTACGTTAGGGTGCTCCTCCTCAGGACCAAATAGAACACTTATTGTGCTGATGACTTCATCAAAGTTTATCTACTCTTCCTCAACTTCGTCCTTGAACTGGAATTGTGTTGATCGGTAATGCCAACAGATTATTCAAATGTCAGCTAATCTATAAATAATCACAATTTAGAGGATGATCAAGAAATGATATTCTGTGAAAGGTGTCTTCAGATATGTCATGCCCCGACGCGGAATATCGGAACGCGAGGCAGTTGCAAGTGAACGGGTATAGAGCAAGCACTAGACATCAAACCATTGCACAATGAATAATACTAAAGTAAATTCATTTCATTAATACATTCCAATGCCTAGTTACAACCACTAATATCAGAGCCAATCTATAGGGCCCAATTACATTGAAGGAAAGCAAAAGACTAAACTTCAAACCTAACTACTACAACGCTAAATATAGCAATAGGACGCTAGGGTACTCAAGACATCACTCCAGGTCATTCCCGTCCTCTTGAGTGTATGGTTCATCCTCGGTCTCACCTGAGAACACAACGACAAATAATGCAGGGTGAGCGATAACGCCCAGTAGGACTTAAATCTTAGGATCAAGCATGCTTTAAGTGATTAATGTCTTATAAAGCAGGATACTAGAGAGAATAACGAGAAACATATAGAAAGTACTGGTACACGATAACGAGGGACAATAGCACAATACACGAGAGTATAGCACGACAAGTTTTGATATCGGATTGGCCGTTATAACAAGATAACAAGTAAAGTTGCACTTCAGTGCACAAGTCACGATAGCAAGTGTTGGTCGATATTCTTTCAACCACGAGATTCAAGTAAACCAATAATTGACTGTTTGATTAATTGATTGCCATAGATCAAATCTTGCGTGTTCATGCGTTAGGTGTATGTCATCACCCAGATCATTAGACCCCGTGAGTTATAGCCTCTCAGGTGCTCCTCCCAAGGACCAGACCGGGCCTTATAATGTTGCCTAGCATAGTCATGTTTTTATCGTAGACAATCAATTTAATGGCCAAATAGAGTACCAAGAAATGAGAGAGAGTATTAGATGAATAGATGAGATAGTAGAGTGAACGTGAATAGATGAGCGAGTAGAGTATAGATGAGGGCTAAGGGACAATGCACGTAACTCTCCAAGTAAACAGGCGATAGTAACAGTTGCATAACACGCGCACATGGTGTTGGCAGTCAGGTGGAACTCACGACCCTACCACTGGCCATGTTAAGCACAGGTCCAGAGGTCTGGCATGATTCAAGATGAGAGCGAACTTCTAATAGCCGTTTGGACCATATTGATCCCTAAAGGGGTGTAATAGGTGTTAGGGTACAACCGCTCGTCGACCATGTGGGAATCCATGGACAGAGGAGACTTACGGAGGCCTTGAACAAAGACTCACTAGTCCGGCAGAAGGAGTATCCGACGGAGAGTTCGTCCAAGCCAAGAAAGTGTGTATATAGAAACAAGTGCTTGACGTTCTAGAGGAATTCTAGAATAGTGGAGCGTCGATATCGGTATATAACAACGCAAGAACGAATACAAGTCCTTTAAAATAGGGCAAGTAATATACTTTATTGCAATAAATTACCAGATACATTATGAGATATTTTATGCCAGATTTCAGCTATATATGGATGGTTCATGTGTGTGCATGTGTAAGAGAAATCATAGACAGAAAAGAAGTCGTGAATATGTATTTTCAAGCATTCAATATAGCTCCTTTTTAAACAGGTGTTTTTACTGCGTGTATGACTGTTAAAAAAGGCTGAACGCGACGTAGGCCAGTAAGGGTAGCGAAAGGGTCAGAGCAGATCGCGACAAGGCCTAAAAGGGTCGGACAGGGCTGCCAGGACAGAAGACCAGAACGCGACGTAGGGTACTGTCGCGTTCAGAACGCGACAAGAAGAGGCGTCACGATGGCTTGAGAACGCGACCTGTCGGGCCGTCGCATTCTCAGGTCGTGGACTGAGTCAGATAGAGTTCTGCTCTATCTTGGATTACGGTCCAGAAATATCAGATTTTGATACAGGTCGTTCAGAAAATCATAACTAATTGTATACACGATGAAAAATCATGAAACCAGTGGCAAATGAAACTAGACATGCGAGAGTACTTCCAGTAAATAGGAATTAGAGAGAGAGCATGGTTTGAACATGGTTTGAGCATGAACAATAATGAGTAACACAGAACATGATACAGAGAGCAAGATTGATTCAATTCGAGCAACATGCTCAACAAAAATTAGGGCTTTCAGGGGCAAAAGATCCCTAACAACATGAAGTATCTACAGTAAAAATTTCGTAGCATGGGATCAAGTATAAATAGAGATTTGATTAAACATGATGTCTCGGGGTTATCATGTTTGCAGATCTTCTAAAATCAAGAACAAAAGATTGGCTCGATGAAAAATTATGAAACAAGAGGACTTTTGTTCCTGGTGATTGGAACTACCTATAGATGGGTTTGATTTGGTTTTGCTTGTGAGAATGCCTACCTTTGCCTCGATTTGTCTTCTAGGGTTAAATCTCCAAGAACGAGGAAGAAGCTCCAAGAACTCCTTCTCCCCACGAGATCCTCTCCTCCTTGGCCTCTTCTTCCACGTCCAACAACCTTTGCAATGAGCTAGGGTCGGCCAAGAGGGTTTAAGAGGTGTATTTATATATTACAAGTTCCTATTCCTACTACTACTCAAATTCCTTTTATTACGAGATTTCCTAACTCCAACCTTCCTTTCTTGCTTTCCAACCTCTATTTAAGTTAGGATGGGATCTAAATTCGTGCTAGACTATATGGGTAGGTTTAAGAATCCAATTCCAACTCTTATTGCCTCTTTTAATGCTTAAAGAATCCTTTTCTATTTAGGAGATATTAAGACTCCGAATTTAGGGTATTTTCTTTTTATTTCCTATTTGTAAATTCATATTTTGACCCAATAGTTTTAGAGGATCCATTAAGCAAAGCCCATTACTCTTTTCCATTTAATGGGTTTTATTTAATACTCTTTTTATTGAATATCCCTTTAGCTGAGTTTTTAATTTATTATTTAAATTTTATTTTTCTCAAAAATTCAGGTTGCTACAAGATAAGTGTTGCTCATCCTCTTGTCTTCATCCACATCTAGGAATTACTCTGATCAGAGCTCTCTACAATCTCTCCATTCAATTCTTCACCTGACTGTCTTTTCTTCATGCATGCATGTAGATAGATTTTTTTTTTATTTTTTATTTCTATTTCTAAACTCAACATAGCATGAACTACACACATATTAGTAATCCAAACTTGGTTTTAATGGGCTTATCTCTCGTGTGATTTCTTTTGCTTTCTAGATGGCTAGAGAGTGAAGAAGGAAGTCCTCATCTTTTTTTGCTTCATAGGCTTCAATGTGACATAAGGAGGAAGTCGCATCCCAAGAGGCGTCCATGCTAAAAGGTACGCATCTCTCTCCTTATGCTTTTCATGTTCTTGAAGCAATTAGCATTTTCTTTTGTTCATCATATTTGTCAATTGTTTTGGGTGGCGATCATGATCACTTTCATATTTTATCATCTTCTTATTTAGAGGGAAATTCCTTACTTACATCCTTTTGGCGATCACGGTGGGACTTCTGGTGCCCATCATGTGTTGTTTGTGCCTTCTCTATGTTGGTGTGTGTTTAGTTCTTTACTTTTCCATTATTTTATGATTGTTAATTTTCTATTGTTTTGAGCTCTAGGCATAGATGCAGTGCTTCAGAAGGACGGATTTCAGGTACATTATTTTGAGTTATTTTATGGGTTTTCTAGTTATCTTCCATGCTTATGCAACTCTGATATACCCATCCTGCTGTAGAAGTTTGTGTTTAGGGTTGCTATTTACCATTATTTGTTAGATCTAGGCTAGAATTTGCATGCACTCCTGTGCACGTAGGTCTTGCCATGATTTCATACTTAGCTTCTGACCTACCTCGATGTGGTATCCCTCTCGGTCGTGAATTCCTCATTGCCGACAAGCCTGGTTGAGGACCTCTACAAGTCTCCTCTAACTGTGGATTCCCATACAGTTGACGAGCAAGTTGTACCTGATGCCCCTCTAATAGTTTCATGCATGTATAAGTTATGAGTGAAACCTTAGTCCACCCTGCAGTTTGGCATTATCCCTTTAGGAGTTCCATCTCCTGAGGTAGTTGTAGCTAACTAATCAATCTATTAAAAGGCAAAGTCTAACCCTTAAAAGATGAGCATCATCCTAACTTGTTTGTTTTGATGAGACTTTCCCTACTTATCCCCTTCTTGCATGCTAGGATAGGACTTGTTGTGCCTTGTTTGTATCTGCTTAGGTCTCCTCTATCCTCTTATGGAACACTACCACTTCTTTATCCCGCTACCTCCTCATCTCGAGGGGATTCCTTGCTCCATAAGACTCTTCAAAATCTGGCCGACCCAGGGCCCATTAGGCCGAGGAGGGCACCTTCTCCCGCCCTACATCATCATCCTCTAATCATACTGCCCAACTGGCGTGCCTCCTTATTGAAATGGGCCCTAACCAGGCCCACAAGTTGCTATCATCTGTTGGTATTGATCCCTCTCCTATTGTGAGACCATAAGGCTCACCTCACTTCTCTCAACCTAGATCCAAGCACCTTGCAACTTTCGGGTCAGGCTATCTTGCTTTTCAATCCAGATCATCTTATTCAGTCCATTACCCTTAGCCTAGGTTGATCATCATCCTCGACTCTACTCTTACGTCCAAGCTGGCCCTCCACAATCCATCTCGACTCATGACATCCAGTCCCAATTTGAGTCCATAAGTCGAAAGCTTAGCGATCTGTATAGGTAGATCGACCCCAAATCCCTTTTGATGATACACTCCTAATTTTCAAAACCTGTGTCCCTCCACCCTCTCCCATTTATGATCGATATAGCGGAATTGGAGATCCCAATGTTCATCACAAGGATTTCCTTTATGAGTCGGTGCATTATTAACACGATCGCCATTTGGTGGCCTATCTCTTTAGGTGGTCATTGGATGGCCCTGCTCTAGAGTGGTTCTACTCGCTACCACCTAATGAGATTGAGAACTTTGAAGTAGTCAAGTCAAGTTCATCCAGCAATATGAAGACTGGGTCAGACCTGAATACTCTATTGCTGATCTGATGGCTAAAAAAATGAGTGCAAAAAAAAGAGTTTACAACCTATGCCGATAGGTGGCATTAGATGGCCATATGTGTGCAAAGACACATCTCAGAGGGTGAGAAAGTAAAAATGACCATTGTTAATGCAACGGTTTTATATCGCCACATCCTATCTATGAATGACATCAATACAATACAACAACCATATAACCGAGCCTACTTTATACAAACTCAACTCAAATACTCCCCCCATTCCATTCATGTTTGAGGCCCAACAACCCACATCTTCTAATATACCTCAAGGACCCACCCACGAAGAAGTCTAAATCGAAGAACAAGTAGATACGATCCACCACCCTACACCTACGCATACCACCAACCATTACACGTCCCCTTCGCCTCCACAAACCCAACTCACCCCCTTGCCACAATATCAACTGCCTCACCCATACTACAAAACGCTGCCATCCAACACTTACTCACCTTGGCATCCACTCAGTCTGAAGCAAGCCTATTATCATCCATTGTCAGAAACCCATTTTAGGGATTGGCGACTTGCCCATTCAGTGACTTTGGCACTGGACATTCCAAAAATCGGGTCGGGTGAATTAGAGAATACAGAGACCTTTTTTAGCTTTGATGTAATGACCCTCTTCATTCTATTATGATCATACAAATCCACATTGAGACGAATAGTGACATCACAGTGAGACATGTACCCAACGCTACTAAATAGGTAGAGATATACACAAATAACAAATAGTAGAATAGCAAAAACAAGTAAATATCTTATTCCATCACCAGACACATCCCACAATCTATATAGTAACAAAATAAATATGACAAGTCCACAATATAACCATTCCATAATGTCCAAGTACAACAATGCTCACGTACTAAGTAAGAGAAATGTAAATAAAAACTCTAGTAAATGGCACTCCACTCCACAAGCTACTCCTTACGCTAGGCGTTGCTCCTTGCTAACTCTTCTATCTCTGAAGCATCTGTCTAACCTATATCATTTAACAAGTATGAGTTTATGAAATAGAATCAGAAAGCAACTTATTAGGCACATTCACACACTTATCACATATATTCTAATAAAGGATGAACATAAACAAGTAACTAACACATGATCATTTAACTATTTAACAAGTAACACTTAAACATGCTTATTAACTCACTAATTACACATGGGTTTCCAATAGCGCATGATACTTTAACATGATTCACTCATACGCCATGCTTTTGGTGAATCAGTCTTATATTTTATCCTTTTACTTTCGTGATAACAAAACTTGTGATTAACTTAAATATCATGAATATATTTAACATCATACATTCCTCATAAATATAACATATTATGGCACTATCGCTTTATGATTTGCACTAAAAAGCTCAATTGATTGTTGATCAATGTATAACTATTACTGACTAAGTGCCACATCAATTGAAGAACAAATGTAACGACCCGACCTCCCAAACACCCGCGAGGGACCCTGAAGTTCGTGCCGCCACCCATGGATCCGAAGATCTGGAAGGGTTAGAAGAATAGTCTAGTGAGATATGTACTGAATTCAAATAACTATAATAGGATATACAATTGTAGAACGTGTCCCATGTAAAAGCACAGGTACAAGAAGAAAGGTGCAGTCCTTAAGGGGCATACCCTGAGAACTTGTAAAGCACAACTCTCACTCACTCACGTACAAGAGCTCACAACACTCGGTCTCGCTGCTGCTGACAGCACATGGCGCCACAACTGTCTCCGCAACCCATCTGACACCGAGCTCCCACGACGACGAGCCCCTAGCTGAAGGGAGTAGGGGGGTGAACCTCGCGAACAAGGCTCAGTAGGGATTACCAGTCCCTCACCGGCCAGAGCAGTAGGAACTCCGAAAATAGGAAACTACACCAGAAAGCTGTAAAGCGAGAAACACCTACAGTAGGGTACTACTAAGCAGCAAAATAGAGAATAACGCCACGACCAATAACCGAGGTCAGGCCACACACGACTCCCGTAGAAACCAACGGAGCCAGGCACAAACACTGAAACAAGTCTCGATACGCTTGCCGAGACAGGGGTCTCACAGAGACCATAGAGCAACCACGTGAGATGGTCGTCTCACCACAAGCACGACCACCTCATACCCCTACAAGGTCGAGGGCCCACAAGTAGAACCACCCTGGACCCCGAACACACCACGAGGTCGGGAAACCACACATGCCGTTGCCACCACAGACTGGCACCAAGGAATGGGACTACGGAATCGAGAGGACACCTAAGAGGAAACCACCAGAAGTATGGGGCATCAAGGCAAAACCAACAACGCCCACAGAAGCTAGACACGGCCAGGCTACAACCACCGTGCAGGCTAGGGCAACGAGTCGCTCTAGGAAACATCGTGAGGAAACGTTGTCACAACCACAGCAACCAAGCCACCGCCACTGGAAACTAAGAGGAGGAGACACCGGCCACTCCCTCTCTGCTCTCCAGTTCACTCCTGCCTCTAACCTCCCCAGAAGAGCAAGACAGAGCCTCCGCAGAACACCACAAGAATGCACGCACCACCGCAACCTGGCCAAGTTGCGGCCCCATGCCTAGCACCACTATGTGACTCCGAAGCCAACGCAGAGAGAAGCAGTGAAACAAAGGACTGTCAGGGCTGTGCTGGGAAGAAAACACCTCGACGACCTCGGCGTCCCGCCCTAGACAAGAGAGCTCTACAAACAACTTGACGTTTCTGTCCAAACCTCATTTTTCCCTCCACTCTAGAGTCCGCCAACTCGGCTGCCAACTCGAGCACGCTCTTAGCCTAGAGCACTCCCTCAACAGGCTCCTGAGCATGGGGGTCCCAGGCAATGGAGACAACCTCTGAACGAGACAAGCCCTCAAGTTCCAAGCACTGGGTGAATAGGTAGGGCAAGCATAACAAAAACTACGCCGAACTGTTGGCTTGTAACCCACGACAAGCCCAGTAAGCACGAGGCACGCACGGACCCTCGAGAGGGCCGTCGTCCAACCAAGGCACGCACAAGTAGGCCAGTACAACCTCGGAACACCACCATTCGGTACAAAAAATGTCGCTATGCTAATAATCGATAGACCGTCGAACAATTGATTATTAGACAAACGCGAGCCTCCTGGCACTGCTTCCAGGACACGGCCACAAAGATGTCACCTTCAGTAACTGAACGAAGCGAGGTAACCTTCCACATTCCCCACCTGAAGTTCCTAAGGGCAAGCCCCTGGGGTACACACTGACACCCCAACTAAGGCCACGGAAACACCTGAGGCACACATAGGTACTATCGCGTCCACCCTGGCCGTCGCGATACTATTGCGATGGGAAGGGCACCGTGACAGCAACCCTGTCACGACAGGACAGAGTGTCACGACAGTAACCTTGTCGTGATAGGAAAATGCGTCGCGACAACGATCCTTATCGCGACGGGGAAAGGCGTCGCGACAAGGTCACGTCCGACCAGGCAGACGCCTCTTTCGGTGTCGCGACGCACATTGCAGTTGCGACACTAGCAGAGGCAGACCCACGAGATGCTCCATCCGGGGCCACCCAACACTACAAACACACCACATGGGGGAGAGAAGCATAGAAAAGCAATAAATGCTATCTACAAACTATGAAGGACCCCAATCCCCCAGATCGAGAAGGGTTCAAGCAATCCTTACCTTAAACAAAAAAAAAAACGAACCAATTAGGGCCCTTCAATTAGATTTGCCACCTCCTCCTCGCTCCACGCAAGCTCCACAATGCCAAGGCACCACGAACGACCCTCCTCCTCGCCTGAAATGCACAAAGAGGAGAGAGGGAGGTGGAGCACCTCCAGAGGGGGAGGAGAAGAGAGGGGAAGGAGGAAAAGGGAGAAGGGGTCGCAGGACAAGGCCTTAAGCATTCGGCACCCAAGTCACGACAGGGCGATGCATAGCGTTAAGGACCTTAACGCGACAGGTCAACACACTGCATCAAGAATGTTGAGCAACTACCCTAAGAAAATAATTAAGATTTTAAATTATTATAACCATGTATTTTTGCTATGACAAAACCTTTAAAAGACTTTCTAAAAATTAAATATATATACATATCACAAAAAAATAGTTTGGACAAACTCCACGACATCATAACGACTATCGACTCCGACTCCTTTAGAATCAAAAAGTTCTGCACCAGAACATCTCTAAATTTTCTAAGTCCAGTCTATTCGACTAAAAACTCCGACTTCATACAGTCGAACACTTTAGAATCTAACTTCTCTGAATCTGACTATCTACAGTCGGATACTTCATTCTGGACTTCAACTCTCAGAAGTCGAATTCTTCTTTATCCGACTTCTAAGTCAAATCTCTTGTCTGGTTCTGTCTAACTCCATGAAAGTCAAATTATGACTTACAAATACTCTTCTATACGACTTGCAAAGTCGAATGATATTATCTCAAAGCACTTCTGATGAAGTCGAATTAGCCTATTCCTCTTGTTTCTGTTTCGACTCCTAGAGTCGAATTGCACTCTCTTGTGAATTCGACTTCACTGATAAGTCTTGTACTTGTACTTTTTCTGTGAAGTTACTATCTTATCATCTTATGAAATTTTAATTGCATATCATTTTATCTTCTTTGATATGATTTCCATTAAAAAACTACATTGACTGAATATTTTCTCTATCTAATATATTAGTTAATATATTCTGACATGATAAGACATATTATACTTAAATATTCTTCTAAAATTGTCAAATGAATATTTGAATACACCTGTTCAAATTGATTCTTCTTCATGACAGTAGCTCGAATTTTCTTCCAATACAGAAGATATGTTGCATTTATTATTTCAGGCGCATGGCATCTGACAGTGGCTCACCTACCACTGTCAAAACTTGTCCATACCTTTGTTTGCAAACTGTCTGTCCATTTTATTAGTCTGAAAAGCTATCTGTCTGAGGTTCCATACCTTTATTTTTCTATGACTTACCTACCTCAGAAAGTATGGAGGTACCCTGTCTCTTTGTCTTGTCTTTACTGCAGGATATTATTGAAGCATGTTTTCAGCATGGAGCTTTCACAGTTTATTTAATTGGAAGTTGACCTCTTAGCTGTGAAGCTGCAAGCCTCGTCCAAGAAACATTGGAAAAAAGCAAAGATAGAAGTACCTATGGATAACAAACTCAGCAAGCATCCAAAGGATCCAAGGTCTCTCCTCAAACGGACATATTTCTAACGGCCATTTTCAAACGGCTACACACTTCAAAAGAATATAAAAGAAGCCGAAGTTTGAAAGGAGGATAGAACACATATACAACAGCAAGTGAGCTCAACACTTAGAATTTTTTCAGAGACCAGCTAGTAGCAAGAGATCTCCACAAGCCTTCTTCCAAGCTACAAGATTGAGAGCTCCACTTTTAGAAAGACTCTCCAAGCTCTCCCATTCTCACAAAAGTCTTTTTTTTTAGGTGCAATTGTACTCAGATTTTGTCTTATCCACCCTGCTTGTTCAGAAAGGATTTGAGTTGCAACTCTTATCTTTTGTCCTTTCTGAATTAGGTGTGTTTGCTCATTCTTGAGGCAAACACACAAGAATCTTTACATTCTCTTTAGTGTAATTCTTGCAGGAAGATTGTTCCTGTTGTTCCTCTCTTGTGTAGGTAAGACCTTGTGAAAGGTAGTTTTGTACCCCTGGTAAGGGAAGACTTGCTTGGGAGCAAGTAGGCTTGTAATTCCTCTCAAGGGTGAGAGAAGGCCAAGGTTTATTGGCAGTTTGTGAAATCTCAAATGGTTGGCTTGAGGACTAGATGTAGGACTTCCATGTGGGAAGGGCCGAACCAGGATAAATCTCCTTGTGCATTTGTGTGATTGTTTCCGCCAATTTACACTTGAATCACACACTACACTAAATACTAACAGATTTATTTAGTGCTGTTTAATTTCAGATAAAATTTTAAAAGCACAGAAGTCCTATTTACCCCCCCTCCAGACATCATTAGTGCCATTTCGATCAAACAAAGAACAGGTTCCCCACGAACGCCACGACAACCAAACAGGTCGTATTGACATGCCTGTCACCTTGACAACTGCCAGACAACAAAAAGCCATGAAAGACTATCGCGACCCATTGACCGAGCTCGACAAGAAGACGCGACGGGAAAGCCAAGCGAGACAAGAACACGATGCACAAGCTGGTCGCGACAAGGATAACTTTCCGTCGGAAACCCACGACGTGACACTAACGTGTCACCCAGACCGGACGCGTTAGTGGCCAGTCATCCCAGACACCAGACGGAAAGTCAGGTATTACATTCTACCCCCTTAAAACAATTTCGTCCTCGAAACTCTAGCAAGCCCAAGAGATTTCGAGGACGAAATGGAACACATGACCCAACGTGAGCGCAGGGGCGGAGAACCACTAAGTCTTACCACGACCTCCTCGTGGCAACAATCGCACCACCAAACGCATACAGAGCACGCAAAGCGTTGGTGCGAAGAGCCACTATGTCTCACCACGACCTCCTCGTGGCAACAACAGCACTGCCAAACGCACACCAGTACACGAAGCTAGAAAACCAATAGCTTAGGCAACGCACTCCAACACACGTGGAGCAGCAACCAAAACCCAATGCTTACTCTATCCACACGTGTCACGTCCTAATAAAATAATCTATTTATCGGGAGTGACAGAAAATCACACGGAAAAGACACTATATCCATTCATTTCTTAGATAGCCTCATAAGTGTCTAACAAAGTTTCCTCATTAAGTTCTCATGAGGAATAAGTCAAAAGAAACTTATTACATCACATTTACTAATCACAACACTACAGAAAAGTAACATAGATAGCTCCTTGTAGATTCGTGGTTCACTCAGCACTCTTTCCCCCTTAATCATCTGTTCCATCTGGATTACCTGAAAAGTAGAATTCTGTGAGCTAACTAGCTCAGTAGGATTCAAGTTCTATGATCAAGGAGATCAAGATACAAAGTAAGTGACAAGGAATTATACATGTAATCATGCTTTTGCATGCAAAACTGAGATTGCTATACGACACTAGATAGCAAAGTTATTGAACATTGAACTCAAGATTCAAGGATTCATAGTAACATTCAAGTTCAGATTTGAACACATATAAACACACAATAAGATGATATGATGACCAATCAAACACTTAATGATGCTATGCCAAACATCCACTAATCCTTTATCGTTCCGCGCGGCCACTTAAACGAATTTAGGTGCTCCTCCCAGGACTGGACCAGCCCTTATTTGCCAAGCATAATTCTTAGATTGAGTCCAAGACTCTCAATTTGTCATCACCACACTCTTACCTTTGTAATGAATCAGAAATACAAAGGTTTTACTCAAAGTTACTCAAGGTTTGCACAAAAGAATCAAGGGACTTGATTCCGTCACTGATTTCAGAAATTAACAATCTCACGAGAACAATTTTGTTCGGAACTTGTAGAAATAACTTAAGGTAACAAAGAAGTTCACATGACTGATCTAAATAGGTGTTTTGGTAGTAAAATCTATATGATAAAGGTAGACCAAGAGTTGGAACAATTGGGTAGGATTTATAGAGAAACGGAGTCAACAGAAGCTGGAAACATGACTCTGACCAGACCTGTCGACAGGCATGGGTCTGCTGTCGACAGGGACTGATTTCCAGAACTGGAATTTCAGTCCTTGTGTTCCTGTCGACAGCAACCCAGAGGCCTGTCGACAGCAACACACAGTGTGGATTTCTGGTTCTGGCCAGGGGTTCCTGTCGACAGCCAGACCTTCGTCTGTCGACAGGGGCTGTGTCAATTGTCAGAAAACCATTCAATTCAACCTCAAATGGTTCTAAAAAGTTTCTCTAACATTCCTAACATGATTAGAACCTTGAATATGTATAATTTCAGATATATAACTCATGAACATGATAGAAAGATGAAGGAAGATTATGGAACATAGATCCCTCGAATGACGAACAAGGAGTTGAATTCAAGGGGGTCAAATGGAACACTTTTCTTTATATTCTTTTCTAGTTTTCCCATTGATCATGGGTCAAGTACACTCTTTGAGTCTTCTATGGTATCTCAATGAGTCCATACCACTAAGAAGCAAGAACCGTTTATGGTTCAGTCCACTCTAACAATGAAATCAACACTCAAGATTCAGTCATCTTACACAAAGATAGTATCATATGACTACTTGTGACTTGAGGATCAACTAAAACATGGTGTAATGTGGATTTCCTATCATGGACATATTTTCTAAACTTTGAAGCAACATGATCAATAACATGACTTCTCAGATTTCACAATAGTCTGAGTTTTCAAACTGGAAAAATAGCATGCTTAAGTTCTACATGCCATTAACCAGAGGATCAAAGAGAAGTAGTAGGAAACTTAGAAAGATCAAGAGAAGAATCCTACCTGACAAGTAATGAGAGTTCTTCCTAGAGATCCACGAAATAAGAGAAGACAATTGCAAGCTTGCACTAAGATAGCCTCCACTGCAATCCTTCAGAGAATGAACCTAGAACTGCCGATACAACTCTCCAAGAGAGTTGATAGCTCAACTCAGTGGTATGCAGAGAGTGATCTCAATAGTAGCACACACACACACACCAGCAAGAATGAAAGAGAAGAGAGAGAAAGAGAGTGTTTCCCTCCGTAGGTTTCTCACAAAGCTTAGCACTCAAAAACCTCTCAACCTGAGGTTACCCACGTAATAGCAGCAGCTTACATGGAACAGGTAAAGAACTAGCTACAATGGTTGGGGATGGGTTTTTATAAACCAAGCTAATGGCATGCCAGGACACGTAGGGGGACATGTGTTAAGTAAAAATCACTTTTACCTCTTTCAAACACCTAGCACCATGCATGCTTAGAAGTTACACATGTAACTGAGGTGTTACCGTCTCCCACTTGGTGCTGGCCTCACCAGAAGTTCCACGTAACCCACTGAAAAATTCCCAGAAAAACCATTGCGTAATTCCCCCATAATTCAACTGGCCACTTGTTCTTTAATAAACCTATCCAAACCATATCTGATTGCCATGAAATTTTGACCATAGACTAATATGATAGTTTTACTAATTATGGTGATTTTTAATAATTTTTAGATTTATTTTACACTAGGTGAAAATCACCCGAAAAATGGTCGCGTCGACTGTACCTGAAATCCGTACGTCGAAAAATTCAGATAATTACATATTTAATTTCTCCACATTTTTCTGGAAATTATGATGTTCTCGGATTTTTATTTCGATGTCGTTTTCCAGTATCGCACTGTGGAGGCACGCACTTCGAGGTACGACACTGGGATAATGTTCATTACCACTAATTAAGTCTATCATCTAATTATCACAATTTAATAACAACCCTAAGGTATTTTATCAATTACTTCTATTTTCTTAATATTTAAATTTCTGGGGTGTTACAACTCTCCCCTACTAAAAAAATTTGGTCCTCCAAATTTAATAACATAAAGATCATTATACTAACCTGAAAATAATTCTGGATATCTCGTCTTGATGGTATCTTCTAGTTCCCATGTGGCCTCCTCTTGTCCTCGTTGCTCCATTGAATCTTCAATAAGGGAACTTCCTTGTTTCGAAGTTGTTTGATTTTTCGATCAAGGATCTGCACCGGTCTTTCCTCATATGCCAGATTTTCTTGTATCCCCAGATTTTGGTATTCAATAATATGTTCCGGATCATACACATATTTCTCAACATTGACACATGAAAAATATCATGTACGTTAGATAACTGTGGTGGAAGTGCTAGTTGGTACGTCATTTCCCCAATTCTTTTCAGTATTTCAATGGTCCAATATATCTTGGACTCAATTTTCCCTTAATACCAAATCTTTTGATTCCTCTTCGGGGTGATACTTTAAGGAACACATGCTCTCCTGGTTGAAATTCTAGCTCCCTTCTTCTTTGATCCGCATAGCTTTTTGTCGATCTTGAGCAGCTTTCATCCGATCTCGTACCAACTTAATAGTTTTTGTTGTTTCCTGAATCATTTCGGGTCCAAGAATATGTGATTCCTTCAATTCCACCCAACACAATGGTGATCTACATTGCCTGCCATACAAGGCTTCAAATGGTGCCATTTGAATAGTTGACTGGTAGCTATTATTGTAAGCAAACTCCATTATTGCTAAATGAGTATTCCAGTCGTTTCCAAACTCCAATATGCAAGCACGACACATATCTTCAATGATCTGATTTACTCGTTCTGTCTGTCCGTCGGTTTGAGGATGAAAAGCAGTACTAAACTTTAACTTAGTCCCCAACGCATCTTGTAATTCTCTCCAAAAATGTGAGGTAAATCTTGCATCTCTGTCAGAAATTATGTCTTTTGGAATCCCATGCAATCGAACAATTTCTTTCATGTATAAAGCTGCTAAAATATTGACGGACCATCTTGTTTTAATTGCCAAGAAATGAGCTGATTTAGTAAGTCGGTCAATAACTACCCATATTGCATCAAATCCACTTCGTGTCTTGGGTAGTCCGACAATGAAATCCATACCAACGCTATCCCATTTCCATTCCGGTACTTCGAGTGGTTTTAACTTTCCTGCCGGTTTCTGGTGTTCGGCTTTAACCTTCTGACAGGTCAAACATCTCGCTACAAAGTCCACAATGTCCTTTTTCATGTTACACCACCAAAAATGCTTTTTCAGATCTTGATACATCTTGACAACTCCTGGATGAATCGTATAATGTGATCGATGAGCTTCTTCCAAGATTTGTTTCTTGATTTCAGAATTATCCGGTACACATAATCTGTCCCGAAACCGAAGATTTCCCTGCTCATCTTCCTTAAAATCAGATCTGAAAGCCAATTTTTCTCTAGTTTCTGTCAACATAGGATCATTGCTCTGCTGTTCTCTAATTTGCTTTAGCAAATCTGATTGCACTATCATGTTATCAATTACAACTCTTGCTTCCTGCAGTTTAGTCTTTAAGCTCAATGTAGAAAACTCTTCTAACAACTTCCATTCTTTTACTTGCATTGACATACCTTGGTTACAGGATTTCTACTGAGTGCATCGGCCACAGTGTTACCTTCCCTGGATGATATTCTATTTTGAAATCATAATCTTTGATATACTCCATCCATCTTCTTTGTCTCATATTCAATTCTTTCTGAGAGAACAAATATTTGAGACTCTTGTGATCGGAGTACACTATAAATTGGTTGTCATACAAATAGTGTCTCCAGAGTTTAAGAGCAAAAACTACTGCGGCTAATTCCAATCATGTACTGGGTAGTTCTTCTCATGAGTTTTCATTGTCTAGAGGCATAAGCAATAACCCTTCCTTCCTGCATCATACACATCCCAGTCCAATACCCGAGGCATCAGTGTAAACTTCAAATATTTTTCCTTCTACCGGCAAGGCTAAAATTGGTGCGGTGGATAAACATTCCTTTAACAGCTGAAAGGCTTGTTCACAACTTTCATTCCATATAAATGCAGTTCCTTTTCTAGTAACTGTGTAAGTGGTGAAGCAATTCTAGAAAAATCCTTGACAAATCGCCGGTAGTAACTGGCCATGCCTAAAAAGCTTCGTACTTCCGTAAGATTCTTAGGCTGCTCCCATTTCTGTATAGTTTACTTTTGATGAGTCCACTGACAATCCTTCTTCAGAAATGATATGTCCTAGGAACATTACTTGTTTCAACCAAAACTCACATTTACTGAACTTCGCATATAATTTGTGATCCCGTAATAATTGTAAAGTAATTCGCAAATGTTCTTCATGCTCTTCTATACTCTTAGAGTAGATCAATATATCATCTATAACACAACCACAAATTGATCTAAATAAGATCTGAACACATCATTCATCAAGCGCATAAATGCAGCAGGTGCATTTGTCAATCCGAATGGCATTACCACAAATTCGTAGTGTCCATACCGTGTTCTAAAGCCGTTTTATGGATATCCTGCTCCTGAATTCTTAGTTGGTGGTATCCAGATCTTAAATCAATCTTGGAGAAATAATGAGCTCCAGACAGTTGATCAAATAGATCATCAATTCTTGGAAGTGGGTACTTGTTCTTTATAGTCAATTGATTCAACTGTCGGTAATCTATGCATAATCTCATAGATCCATCCTTCTTCTTCACAAATAATACTGGAGCACCCCAAGGTGAAGTACTTGGTCTAATAAACCCTTTTTCTATCAATTCTAATAACTGCCTCTTTAACTCTTTCAACTCTTCCATGGACATTCTGTATGGTGTTCTTGAAATTGGTGTAGCTCCCGGTACCAATTCAATTGAGAAATTTACTTCTCTGCTAGGTGGTAAACCAACAAGTTCTTCGGGAAATACATCAGGAAATTCCTTTACCACTGGAATATTTTCCAACCCTGAAGTGTTCTGATTTATCATGGTTACAGAAACTAAGTATCCTTGACAACCTTTTTGTACCAATTTACATGCTTTCACCGCTGATATTATAGGTATTTTCCTTGTGCGAGGTTCATCAAAAGTTATGGGAGTGATTTCCTTTCCTAGAAAGGTTACTTGTTTTAATTGACAATCCAAGTTTGCATGATACTTAGATAGCCAATCAATCCCAAGGATCACATCATAATCCCACATTTCAAGACAAATTAAATCTCCAGGCAAATTATGCTCCTTGACTATAATTTGACTATTGGGGTAATATTCCTTAAGTTTCTTACCCTCACTTAAAGGTTTGCAACCTCAAGTTGCGTGTGAAGTGGACTGATTGCACTTCCAAGACTTAGCAAACTCATAACTGATAAAAGAATGTGTTGCTCCTGAATCAAATAATACATATGCGGTCTTGAGTTTACTAATAATGTACCTTCTATCAGTCCGCCTTCTGGTGGAGATTCTGATTCCACTTCTGCACGGCTTGTAGTCTACCCTGCTTTGCTCGAACATTTGAATTTGCTGGCGCATTTTTAATCATAGGACAATCCAAAATTCGGTGTTGAGTACTCCCACATTTCAGACACGCACCCAATCTACGCCAACAGTTTTCAGTTTTGTGACCACTACGGTGACAATGCTTACACACATCTTTGTTTGCAACCGGAGCCTTCCCTGCCTTCTTATTTGCTTGCTGAACTTTTGGGGCATTCCCCGACTCGAACTTCCTCTTACGGTCCGAGGATCCTTCCCCAGACTTTCCCCTGATCTTATCCACAGTATCATTAGCAGCTTCTAGTGCTAAGGCCCTTTTAACCATTTCTGAATATGAGGTAATCAAATGAGGAGTTAGCTGCATAATGAAAATGGGACGTAATCCATTCATAAATCTTTTGGCTTTCAATTTCTCTGTCGATATTAGATGAGGGGCATACTTTGACAATCGGGCAAACTGAGCTTCATATTCCGATACAGACATTCTGAGTTGTTTTAAATTAGAAACTCATTAGCTTTCCTTTCTTGAACTACCTCAGAAAAATATTGATCATTAACAACTCGACAAATTCTTCCCAATCAACTTGCTTTGGATCTTCCAAAGTAGACTCCACAGTTTCCCACCATGCTCGTGCATCACGATCTAACTGAATGTTGCTAAACGTATCTTCTCTTCTTCAGTACATCGAATTACATTAAAGATTCTTTCCATACCCTTCAACCAATTTTCCGCCTCATCCGGTCGGTACTTCCTGCAAATCTCGGAGGGTCCAAACTTCGAAAATCCTTAAGAGACTTGCTCCATTATGACTGTTACTCTTAGCTACATTTCTCATTACTCGCGTCAAATCATGCATTGAATTCTCCATTCTTTTCCAGTTGGCATCCCCACCATCCATGACAAGATTAGATAATATCTGAAAACATCCAATAGAACATACATTAATTTCACATCCACCCTACTTGCATTCATCACATACACATTTCAATTCATACAATACACCATTTTATTCATCAGCCGAATATTTACATCAAAATGTACCATTACAACTTACAACTAAACTATTACCCCCTTCTACTTCCAACTAACATTATACAAAAGGTACTTCCTTACCCCTCACTCTCTACATATGAGAGTTAACATACATCATTTATACAAAAAGAGAGGTTACAAAAGAAGGACATATTGCCTAAGTTCTTTCTAGTTTCGGTCAGATCTATGACAACTTCAGCAGGTTGCGGCTGCTGAACTTCATCAGCTCCGTGGTATAGCTCCCTTGCCGCATCCGTCATGGCCTCCCAATATTCCTCAAACTGGTGGAGCAACATGTCTTGCCCCAGCTTGAGATTGTCCAACCTATACATGACTTGGGTCATTACATCCAGTGTGGCACTAGGATTTCCGACAAAGAAAGCACCCGCTGTCAGGTTAAGCACTTCTTCCTTAAGTAGTACATGGGCTTCCTTTTGTGCTTGAGCATACACTCAATGTCCTGACGGAGCATCTCCATGGCTGCTACCAACCTTTGCTGAGCACTCATGTCCATTCTGAAATAATTAATAGGTTAAGCATTTACATGATTAGAAAAATCATGCTAACTAATCCCATGTTTCTACCCCAACTCACTGATTTCCCTAGGTTTATCGAACTAAGGCTCTGATACCAATTAATCTGTCACGTCCTAATAAAATATCTATTTATCGGAGTGACAAAAATCACACGGAAAAGACACTATATCCATTCATTTCTTAGATAGCCTCATAAGTGTCTAATTACAAAAGTTTCCTCATTAAGTTCTCATGAGGAATAAGTCAAAAGAAACTTATTACATCACATTTACTAATCACAACACTACAAAAGTAACATAGATAGCTCCTTGTAGATTCGTGGTTCACTCAGCACTCTTTTCCCCTTAATCATCTGTTCCATCTGGATTACCTGAAAAGTAGAATTCTGTGAGCTAACTAGCTCAGTAGGATTCAAGTCTATGATCAAGGAGATCAAGATACAAAGTAAGTGACAAGGAATTATACATGTAATCATGCTTTTGCATGCAAAACTGAGATTGCTATACGACACTAGATAGCCAAGTTATTGAATATTGAACTCAAGATTCAAGGATTCATAGTTACATTCAAGTTCAGATTTGAACACATATAAACACCTAATAAGATGATATGATGACCAATCAAACACTTAATGATGCTATGCCAAACATCCACTAATCCTTTATCGTTCCGCGCGGCCACTTAAACAAATTTAGGTGCTCCTCCCAGGACTGGACCAGCCCTTATTTGCCAAGCATAATTCTAAATTGAGTCCAAGACTCTCAATTTGTCATCACCACACTCTTACCTTTGTAATGAATCAAGGAAATACAAAGTTTTACTCAAAGTTACTCAAGTTTGCACAAAAGAATCAAGGGACTTGATTCCGTCACTGATTTCATAAATTAACAATCTCACGAGGACAATTTTGTTCGGAACTTGTAGAATAACTTAAGGTAACAAAGAAGTTCATTGACTGATCTAAATAGGTGTTTTGGTAGTAAAATCTATATGATAAAGGTAGACCAAGAGTTGGAACAATTGGGTAGGATTTATAGAGAAGAACGGAGTCAAACAGAAGCTGGAAACATGACTCTGACCAGACCTGTCGACAGGCATGGGTCTGCTGTCGACAGGGACTGATTTCCAGAACTGGAATTTCAGTCCTGTGTGTTCCTGTCGACAGCAACCCAGAGGCCTGTCGACAGCAACACCAGTGTGGATTTCTGGTTGCTGGCCAGGGTTCCTGTCGACAGCCAGACCTTCGTCTGTCGACAGGGGCTGTGTCAATTGTCAGAAAACCATTCAATTCGACCTCAAATGGTTCTAAAAAGTTTCTCTAACATTCCTAACATGATTAGAACCTTGAATATGTATATTTCAGATATATAACTCAATGAACATGATAGAAAGATGAAGGAAAGATTATGGAACATAGATCCCTCGAATGACGAACAAGGAGTTGAATTCAAGGGGGTCAAATGGAAAGCACTTTTTATATTCTTTCCTAGTTTCCCCATTGATCATGGGTCAAGTACACTCATTTGAGTCTTCTATGGTATCTCAATGAGTCCATACCACTAAGAAGCAAGAACCGTTTATGGTTCAGTCCACTCTAACAATGAAATCAACACTCAAGATTCAGTCATCTTACACAAAGATAGTATCGTATGACTACTTGTGACTTGAGGAACTAAAACATGGTGTAATGTGGATTTCCTATCATGGACATATTTTCTAAACTTTGAAGCAACATGATCAATAACATGACTTCTCAGATTTCACAATAGTCTGAGTTTTCAAACTGGAAAAATAGCATGCTTAAAGTTCTACATGCCATTAACCAGAGGATCAAAGAGAAGTAGTAGGAGAACTTAGAAAGATCAAGAGAAGAATCCTACCTGAACAAGTAATGAGAGTTCTTCACTTAGAGATCCACAGAAATTAAGAAGACAATTGCAAGCTTGCACGCAAGATAGCCTCCACTGCATCCTTCCAGAGAATGAGAACCAGAACTGCCGATACAACTTCTCTAAGGAGAGTTGATAGCTCAACTCAGTGGTATAGCAGAGATGATCTCATAGTAGGCACACACACACACACCAGCAAGAATGAAAGAGAAAGGGAGAGAAAGAGAGCATTTCCCCTCCGTACAAGTTTCCTCACAAAGCTTAGCACTCCAAAAACCTCTCAACCTGAGGTTACCCACGTAATAGCAGCCAGCTTAACACATGGAACAGTGAAAGAACGCTACAATGGTTGGGGATGGGTTTTTATAAACCTAAGCTAATGGCATGCACAAGGACACGTAGGGGGACATGTGTTAAGGTAAAAATCACCTTTTTTTTTTTTTTTAAATATAGCCGACCAAAGGAGAGGGTAGGGGCATCCTCACAATGTGAGAGGGCCACTACCTTCCCAAACGGCTAAATTTTGTATTATAATCATAGAAAATGGGGAGGAAGGGGAGAGTACAAAGACGGGCTAAGGCCTAAAGGTAGGGCACCCCACCTTATCAAGGCAGTAGGGCCCTTTACATCATGTGGCAAGACAGCCCCAGTTTCCCATATAGTTACATGTTCTAGTACAACCATACCTAGCTAAGGAGTGGCGACTTGGTTAGCTTCTCGAGGCACATACTTGATTTTGCCTTTACTTTCTTAGTGATAGCCTCCACATCTTGAATGATGCATGTCAACTCCCATGGGCATGACATCTGCCCCGTAACAATCTGCACAGATTTTGGGCATCAGTCTCTACCATTACATCCATAAAACCTTTGTTGGAGCAGTTCGTGAGTCCATCACTAGAGCTAGCGCCTCTGCAGCAAGGGCAGATGTAACATTCTGGTATTTTCCTGCAAAGGCCAGTACACATCTCCCCTTATGATCACGGAGTATACCCCCACCTCCGCACCCCCTTCTGCAGGTTTAAAGCACCGTCAACGTTTAGTTTTAATCTCCCTGGTGGGGGTGTAGCCATTTAATCACAGTGGGGTTGTTGTCCTTGAAATACTTCCTCTCACCTCCAATCTGCTTAAGAATGGTTAACCACTTTGGGACAGCTGCTGGAGTTTGAAAGTTGTACTAACTGCTCGAATTGAAAGCAGACTTCTGTTAACAATGTGCTTTGCCATCATATTTTGCTCTTGAAACACCTAGCACATGCATGCTTAGAGAGTTACACATGGTAAGTGAGGTGTTACCGTCTCCCACTTGGGTGCTGGCCTCACCAAAGCTTCCACGTAACCCACTGAAAAATTCCCAGAAAAACCATTGCGTAATTCCCCCATATTCAACTAGCCACTTGTTCTTTAATAAACCTTCCCAACCATATTTGATTACCATGAAATTTTGACCATAAACTAATATGATAGTTTTACTAATTATGGTAATTTTTTAATTAATTTTAAGATTTTATTTTACACTAGGTGAAAAATCACCCGAAAAATGGTCGCGTCGACTGTACCCTGAAATCCGTACGTCGAAAAATTCAGATAATTACATATTTAATTTCTCCACATTTTTATGGAAATTAGATTTCTCAGATTTTTATTTCGATGTCGTTTTCCAGTATCGCACTGTGGAGGCACACAATTCGATGTACGACACTGGGATAATGTTCATTACCACTAATTAAGTTTATCATCTAATTTTCACAATTTAATAACAACCTTAAGGTATTTTAATCAATTACTTCTATTTTCTTAATATTTAAATTTCTGGGGTGTTACAACACGTGAGGTGTTCAAATGGAACGACAACCCCATAGGTGCCGAGCAACGCCATAATCAACCTAAATAGTGAAAAACGCCAGCCAAAAATCGCGCGACTGCAGCCACCAATAGACCTCGCTATTGGAACTAACCGATCAGCAACCTACTCTATTGCTAGCAAAACCCAATAGAGGACGCATTTGCCGACAACAACACGACAAACGCCAGTCAGCAACCCACTCTGTCGTTAGCAAAACCCAATAGAGAACACAGCTATTGACAACAATCCAAAAAAACACTTGAGAGCCAAGCATAATACTCAAGATGTTGTGTTGAGTGTATTTTGGAATTTTTTATTAATGAATTTTAATGATGACCAATTAATACCACTCACTTTTTGATTTTGATGATGACATGGTAAACATATTGTACATATTGAATATATTACAATAATGCTCAAACAACATGTTCTTGATATTTAATATTTCACATCTTACTGATAATGACTTGTTTTTGATGGTCTACTCTTCATTTGTACAGGTTTACAGAGTTTTTGTAAAAGTAGGTCGACTTTAGTTGACAGATAGGTCGACTCTACAAGACTACCCAGCCAACTCCTGAAGATAAAGTCACAACTGTGTCAACTCCATCTCATAGTCAGGCCGACACACAGTGTCTATCCAGCAAGCTCCTAAAGTTAAAGTAACAGTTGTGTCGACACCAGCTCACAGACAGGTCGACACACATGGTCTGCTCAACAAGCTCCTAAAGAAAACGTCACAGATAGGTCGACTCTATTTAGAGATGAGATCGACACTAGCATCCATCCAGTGAACCAGTTTTGGTGAAATACATAGGAGGTCGACTCTGTTTGTTGAATAGGTCGAAACTACCTATTGCTCAGCTCGACACTAAGTGTCTGTCAGGTCGACACTAGTGTTCTGACAGTAAACCCTGAATTGAGGATTGGTCAGTAGGTCGACTCTTTTGAAGCCTTCTGTGCAAACCCAGAATTGTGCAGAGGATGAATCCGATGGCTGAAATTTCATTCTGAGGTCTTTATGATAGATGCTATATTTACTAAATTGCCCTTTCATCCAAGTGGCAATATGATGAGACCTTTTGGACACGTGGCAGCCCAGGATGCTTTCTAGGTTTCTGTGCACATTCCCTTCACGTAAAAGGGACTGCACGGAGCCTATAAAAGCTCCTATCTCTGTTCTGAAGTGTAAGCGCCCAAGAGAGCAATCCAGAGCCTGCGAGCCTCTAGCCTTCCAGCGATTACACCCAAAGGGACATAGAAATCAAGGCCAAGCTGTGCTGTGCTGAGAAAGGAAGCAGATCGGGCAGAAGAGAAGCAGAACAAGAAGAAGTATCGGCAATTCAGATGCCACTGAAGCAGAGCATCAGGAATTGAAGAGGATCTCCATCGAATTCTGTCAAAACTCTTCAATTCAAGCTTCTGCAAGACTTCTTCACCGAGGAACATCCAACCCACATCTATTTTACTTATTTCTTGGAGTGTTCATCTCTTATTCGTCTGTGAAATCTGTGCATAAAGTTCTGTGCAGATTTCTGTGTACGATTGAGTCTGTGAATCAGATCATTGCTAGAGGATCTGATCTCTTATGTTTTTGATCAAGCTTGTGTTGAGACATCATGCTCAGTTTGGAGTCGTCGTGCTCCAGTTGGTTTGAGCCGTCGTGCTCAGTGTTTGAGCCACAGTGCTGAGGTTTGTGAGTCATTGCACTCACTGTGTGTTGTGAGCCGTCGTGCTCTTTTGTGTGTGGTTTGAGCCGTCATACTCAGGTTGTGAGTCGTCGCACTCATGGTTGTGTGTTGAGCCGTCGAGCTCAAGGTTGTTTTGGAGTCATCGTGCTCTAGTGTTTGTTGTACTCTCTTTTGAGTAGTGTGGCCTCATTGTGTGAGGGGTGGATGTAGGAATCACAGGTGTGATTTCCGAACCACCTAAAAATCCTTTGTGCAATGGTTTGATCTGTCTCTTGCACTAGATGATTGCATAGGATTTTGATCTCAGTACTTGGACAACTAGTTCACACATTTTATTCACACAATTCACACATACATGCATTAGATCATTAATAGTTTATGTTTGAATAGATCTATAATTCAAAGTAATTTTTGAATTGCTTAAGCTTCCGCATAAAATTGGTGTTAGATCTATTCAACCCCCCCCTTCTAGATCTGTTCACACTCTGAATTCGATCGTACACAAGAGAACAACCTTACGTTACTAGCAGCAGCTAGCATCAGTCACCAGCCCAACTGAAAAGCCATGCGAGTGGCGAGAACCAAAGCAACATCATACTCGTGGAGAATCCTCAACACGCGAAAATGACACCCACTGTCACCATTAGGTCTCACCCAGACCTTCCTCGCGGTCCGACAAGGACACCAAACTCACACGGAGAAATGTCAACACGTAAAATGGCATCCACTATCACCACTAGGTCTCAACCAGACCTTCCTCATGGTCCAACAAGGACACCAAACGCACGCGGAGTCACAAAATTGGGAAACTACACACTTCACAATGCGACACATCGTGATGGAAGCACGGAAGACGTTTGAGGTTAAGTCGAAACCGGACACCTCACAACATCGACAAACCACATGGTCGAGTACTAGAAAGCCAATAGGCCTCAATGTCACTAGACGAACCAATAGGAGACTCCGCCATCGGCTTCCAGACTCACCAACACCACGCACAATTGAAGAACCAATGAAGAGTTGGCAGCACACCTGCCACGCGCACACAAGGCTCAACGCGGGTACCAATATGCCAACCACCATAAAAGCGCACAACCACACGGGAACCAAAACAACCACATAGGTTGAGGACAATATGTCGACCTCAGAGGAACCAAAACCGAAGCAGGGTACCATAACTGAACACACTCGCTCCCAAGTGAGAAGGAAACCCAGACACAGGTTGCGGCCAAAGCCTGGCGTACCATCGATAGGGCTGCCTGGACAAGGCAAAGAAGCCACCCCACAGTGGTAATGGTACAACCACAAGGCACAGGCCAACACAAAGTGTCCCAGAGCCAGAAAGCTCAATGCCTCCAACACTGAGCAAACTCGTGAAATGACACACAAAGCTCAAGAATAGGGCACATGGCACAGCACACATTGCTATCACAAGCACCAGGAGCCACCCAAGGTACAACCCAATGTACCAAGGCTCCAGACGACACAAAATCGAAACACTCAAGCACGAGCACATGGTGCTACCACAAGTACCAAAACTAAGCAAAGTGCAACATAGGTGCACGAGCGACCAAAACAACACTGGCTAACGAGAAGGACTCTCCACAAGAGACCTGCCAAAAGCCACACGCAAAGAACCACAAGCTTAAAAGAGCACAACGGGCCACGCCGGCCCCAATCCTTGAGGCACAAAAACACGAAGCATCGAAAAACACTCAAGGTACAGTACACATAACCACACCAACAGCATGTGACGACACATGGCTCACAGAAGGGGACTCTCCACAAGAGACCCACAACCGAAGCGCACAAAAATCTGACAACTTCATGAGCGCAAAAACCATGTCGGCTCTAAAAACACACAACACACGAAGCACCGACTCTGCCGCATGGGAGCAAAAGACCACAGCTGTAACGCCCCCCTGACCTGGTCCAGTTAAACCAACTCACATCAAATCAGGTGACATGTCACAGCGGGATAAACCCATCATATACACACATGTTGAGAGTAAGACATTCACGAACTTCATCATTATGGAACTATAATGAATAACCATCCCAACTTATAATACAATGTCCAAAACCATAATAGAATTATCAGAGTTCGTAGAACTAAAAGAAAAGTAAATCAAGATCGCTAATCGATCTAACAGGCTTTAAGGGCCAGCCCACAGATATAATTTATTAATGAAATAAGAACTAACTAGCCAACAGAATCTACTCCTCACGTTCAGATCTATTAAGATCCGCAGATATAATATGTTAAGCAAGTGTGAGTCTTAATAGACCTAGCAAGCATCTGAAACTCTAACCATAATTTATCATATAAATAACCAAAAGTTATGCTATCATAAGTTATCAGTTTCATTTCATAATTATAGTATAGGTTAGTCACCTACTACAAGATGTCTTTCTTAAATTAATCTCAAAGATGTGTCATATATAGAATATGTCAAATCAAATGTTATATTAGAGTCAAATCATATATTATCATGTGCCTACACATATTATTTGTCTTATCAAATTTCATATACTCATGATTATGTGGACAGAACAAAACAGAGCATATGATATATCAAAATATCAGAGTGAAGCAGAATTCCACATAATCTGAGCAATTAATATATCAGAACATAAAATATATTTCTTAGGTGTGCATATCAAACAAATACCCAAACCACAACATAGAGAGTCATCAGACATATTCTCCACACCTAGGCAAGTAGCATGGAGAAAGAGTAATTGTGCAGTACCCGAGATCATCAAGATCCCACCTTAACCAGTGAGCATTTCCCACCTCCAGGTTTTCAACCCCGTTGCCCACGAGTCATCAAAAAGCTTCCCATAGGGGTACTTTTATGGTAGACCTAAAACCTCTCTAAGATGGCATTGTCCATAACACAATCGAATTATCTAACATAATCATTTTTATGACTTTTTTAATTACAAGAGACTATATGTGTAAATGAAATAGGATGCAAGTCATGGTAATATCAAATCTAGACTGTTAAATCCTACTGTAAAATCTTACTGTCAGACTATTAACATTTTAAAGACTTTTAGGATTTTTCAGGAGTTAACAGAAATTAATAAATATCATAATTGTGCTTTTTTTTAAACATTATTATGATATATGATGTACAGTTAATCAATTTAAATCACCTGTATGGTATAACAGTTGTGAGAAAACAATATAAATTTTTATGACAGATTTCAGGTTAAAACAGATTATCTAGACATTTATATTTTAATTAAAAAAATCATATCCCCATCAAATCAATTTATATCGATCTCACATTTTTATTACAATTTTAAATAATCATAAATATGCTACAGAATATTTTTCAACATTTTCTGACAATCATGAAAATTTTCATATTATAATCAATATCAGGTATTATAATGATTTAATTATGAAAATAACTTATAATAGCAAAAAATTAACCAAAATTTATTTTGGAGATACTAGAATAAAATCAAAATAGTCACTATAAAATTAGAATTTTTATAAAAACATATAACTTTTGGATAAATTTTCAATGAAAATTATAAGCAATGGAAATTCAAGAAATTATCAAAATGTTCTAAAACAATTCCTGAAACAATTTTTTTCGTTAGTGAGAACATCAGAACTTTAATAGTATGTTCCTCTACATGCCCATAATTAAAATGTGAAAAATAATCTAAAATAATCATATATATAAGAAAATAATCATGGTAAGAATCTCGTCATCACTTGCCTTTATAGAAAATCCTCTCGTAGATATATACACAAGCCAAAATTTGCCTACTACTTGATGAATTTAATTTTATGCACACTGATGTTTAATACCACTGCTGCAAGCTTTCTCCACGATGTCACCATATTGGGAAGAACAAAATAATAATAATAATAATAATTCTCCCTCATTTTCTCTCTATAAACTAGGTTTGAAAGGAACAAGATAAGAGAATATGGTATGGATGCTACGTGGGTGTCCCTCCCTCACTTTCTCTCTTGCTAGATGGGTAGAAATGTGGCTTGAGGCTCTATTTATATTCTCTCCTATCCTAACGCCAAGACTTGAAACCAAGTAGTCAAGTTTCTCTCATGCCATACATGTAACTTTCTAGATATTAAATGCTAAGAAACTCTATTGTCATACCCTCAACCTCTCCATACATTAAATGATCAAAACCTCTTACCTTTATGTAACAAGTCTAGAAATCTACTCTTAACCTATCCGGTTCTAACCCAACCCATTTATTCTCTTTATTTCACCAACGTTAGAAAGGGTTAGATAATAGAGGGGGGGGGGAACATCCAACCAGACCATTAACTTTAGCATTTTATTCCTCTTAATATGTTCAATTTTAGTCTTAAGTAATTATTAATTAATACTTAATTTATCTTTATCTATAGTTAAAAATTTGTTAATAAAAATAAATCAAAGTAAAAAATTTAGCATGAATAGTGTCATAGTTGTGTGACACTATGCGTTCACGCACAAAGTGCATGGGAGCTTAAATGCTTAATCCCACCAATCTTTTGTTTATTTGTATTATGTTTATATCATTTTCTTATTTGTTCTATTTTCTTTCTTTATACTTTAAGCTTGGAAATAATTGAACTAGACAAAGTTGTCTTCACAAAAATTGAAGAGCATATCGTTATCTTTCTAATGAATTTAGAATCACTTGATTCAGAGTTCATTTATTCAAGATATGAGTTTCCGCATCAAAATATGAATTCCCACAAGAGAATTGACAAAGTTAACTTGATTGATTTTATTATTATTATTTTTTAGTTATTAAAATAGAAACTCCTTGGTGCGCAAGAGCAAGAAGCACCACCGCCATCACGACTGATAGAGTGGCTAAACACTAATATGATGGCACGAAAGGCCTCCAAGGCACAAGCTGAGGCACAACTGAGCACACACTGGAACAATGCTTGCACGAGCAAGGCCAACCACGAAAAACCACAGCGAAACAACGCTCACGCAAACAACTCAACGAGAAAAAAATACTACCTCGCACCAAACCAACAGGGACCCAATGCCCCAAATTGTCCACACAGGCAGCAAGAAACCAACTCAACGACAAACGACACGAACAAGTCCACTGACCCACGGTGCCACAAGGAAACGACAGCACAAGGGGAGCAACCAGCTCAACCCCAAAAAAACAACTCAAGGGAAGATAACTCCACCAGAAGGTCACAACGATGTGCACCCTGGTGACACAACACCACAGTGGAGCATCACCACCCCGAGCAACCCACGAAAAGTAGAGGAAGGAGACACACAATGAGACTCTTCCACACACGAGAGAGATAAAACCACAACGCAAGACTAGCACTTCCACTAGAAGCACAACTAGCCAGACATCGACTGCACTCACCAGACCACCATCTACAAGAGCACGCCGGGTGCGAGAAATGAAGTAAACCATCCGATCCACTGGGACACGCAGTCCCACCAATGCAATCGAGAAACTTGGAAACGAACAACGAGACAAGCTGGCCAGCACAACAATGAGACACACGGCCAAGGGCACAACACCTTGACCAGAAACGACCAAGCAGATTGTAACACAGACAGTCCAACCGGCAACAACGACAACTCATCTCTATAGAGAGAGAGCAGCGACAACCAAAACAACACGAAGCAGCCCTGGGAAGGACCTCCACTAGGAATGACTGAAAGTCGTCCTAGGAGAACTTCACCAGAACAGACAATCAAACCAAATGACACACTTCAAACCATAGGGACAACACAACGGTGGCCCGAAATGAAGACAGGGCACTCCTAGGAAGAACCTCCGCCAGAAATGATAAAGGACAATCCTGGGAGGAACCTTCACCAGAACGCACAACCCAAACTACCAAACAACACAAACCTTCAGAGAGAACACCGCAGCAAGTAGATGCAATGCAAGCAGGTTTTGGGAGAACCTCCACCAGAACCACCAAGGCACAGTTCTGGGAAAGCCTGCCAGAACGCACCAGCCAAAATAGCACACGTCAGACCCTGAGGTAGCACAACAACAGTAGAAATAAGCATGGAATAGTCTTGAGAGAAACCTTCACCAAGACAACAACAAATGGTTCTGGGAAACCTCATCAGAACACAGGACAACCAAGCGATGAACTTCAAACCAGAGAGCAATGCAACAACAACTAGAAACGAGCACAATACAGCTCTAAGGAAACCTCACTACCGCTAGAACCAACAGAGAAGAACTCTAGGAGCACTTCACCAGAGCTCACAACCAACCAGCACAAGGCCAACAAACAAGCACAACCAAGTGTTGCAGCACTTAATCAGTGACGAACACGGTACATAAAACATCTGCTTAGCTCGAGCAACGACGCCGACTGAGCAGAGCACAATGCACGACGGCGCACAGACGAGAGAGGCCATACACACAACCAACACAACACACACCCCAACAATAGGGGGACAACCAACAAGGCAAGGACACCTTCTGCCTATTCCACAGACAATAACCCTACACCAGTGAAGGCCACACCACACGTAGGCTCTCTCAACCTCAGTGGCACACATGCACCCGAATGCGCCAAAGACGACTAGGAGCACCGCGCCTGGACTTGCCTGCAATTGTCCTCCGCACGGGGAAGACCACTGCTAGTGAGTTCACCGCCAACCGCGCCACCACAGTACGAACACACTGAGCAGCCACACTCGCTGCACACGCAACATAGCAATCTCTACAACCCTCCTGCAGCACTCACACGAACCTTGCAGGGAAGCTGCACACCAACAAGACAATTGAGAGTACAGGCCTAGCACTAGACAGATGGTGTCAGCAGCATACTAGTACCTTTCTTTGGGACGATTATAGTTATTAACTTATTACAATTCTCAGTAGACCCACACTCTGATACCAATTGTAACGAACCGACCTCCCAGACCCCCGCTAGAGACCTCAAAGTTCACGCTGCCAGCTATGGATCTAAAGACCCAAAAGGGTTAAAAGAATAGTCTAGTGAGATATGTCCTGAATTAAAATAACTATAATAGAATAGATAGTTATACAATATGTCCCAAGTAAAAGCACAAATACAAGAAGAAAGGTGCAGTCCTTAAGGGGAATACCCCGAGAACTTGCAAAGCACAACTCTCAACTCACTCAGGTATAAGAGCTTACAACACTCGCTCTCACTGCTGTTGACAGCACACGACGTCCAGATATGGTGCCGCCTACACAGTGCTTGGCGTCCATCGATCTGGACACCAATCACAGGCATGCAGTCAGTGCCACAGTGTTGGCCGCCAACAACATATCTTGGCAAAACACCGATTCGCATCCAAGTAAACGTACAATTACGCCCAACAATGTAGTGTGTGCAGAAATACATTTATATGCATTCACCATATAAACTACATGCATTACATATTATTTATTTAGATATAACTTGTACTAATCTTAATTGAAGATCACATGCACAAAATAACACACACACACATATATATATACACAATACATAACTACATGCTTTATGCATGAACGTATAAATGCAATACACACACTATTATTCAGGTATCATATATGTCATAAACAATTTAATGGGTATTGAAATAAGTAGATATCATATGCACAACGTTAAACATATACATCTATACGTGTACAAAGCATAATTAAATACAACATACATGGATTTACATAAATATAACATGCTTATAATATTTTGATATATTTATATATGCACCGTATTATTTAAGCACTATATACTCTATAAACAATTTAACATGCCTAGAAATAGATAATTATCATTTGCACAAGATTAACATATGCATGGAATGATTAAATATAACATGTACATCGATAGTAAGATAATGCATGCACACTTAAAGATATACATGTACGAAAAAAAAACTCTCATGCACTTATAAGGTATAAACAATACTTACCTATCATATGCACAATATTATTAAGTACCATATATGCTGTAGACAACTTAATGTGTATAGAATTAGATAGATATCACATGCATAAGATAACATACATATATACACATGTACAACGTATATTTACACACAATATCCATGGGATAAATAGTATAATATGCACTTCAATAGTTAGATAGTATACGCACGGTCTTGTTAAGATGTAATATACAATAAGTTAAATAAGAATAATCTATACGACAATAATCAATTGCATACGCAGCCTTGAATTGACACACACACACACACACACACACACACACGCACACACATATATATATATAATATATATATATATATAATATATATATATATATATATATATATATACACACATCTACACAACATAGTTACATATATTGTACATGAAATAAGTAAATACAATATGTACCTCCATAATTTGATTCAACATTCACCTATATACACATTACATGCAATAAAATTAACTCATATATACCTAAGATGTATAGCAAAATTCACATATTTGCATGCACACATTACTTAAATATACTATGTATGGTTTCTAAATAAGTACAACACGTACAAGATTAGTTAATTACTTACATTTATAGAAAATAATGTATATATATACTTACATTTGCACATGAGAAATTTAGAAATTAAAATATGCACATTTTAATACATACACTATATACATAAACAGGTAAATAACACATGCATAATATAAAATGAATGAAATTTCGGGGTATCACACTCTCCCCCCCCCTTGAAAAAGAACTTCGTCCTCGAAGATCGAATCGAGTACCTCTGGGACGTAAGCTATGCGAGCTTCGGAAATAAAATGAAATCCTCATTCTTCTTAGCTGGTGCTGGTGGCTCTGTTGCTGGCTCCTTATTGCCGATGTTGTAGCACCTCGGGGATCAAACTTCTTCAACCTCGGACATTCTCTAATCCGATGGTCCTTGCTACCGCATTTGAGACACCTTCCTTCCTTGTCCAACACATATTTCCGCTATGGTGTTTATTGCAGTGCATACACTTGGGTTTCTCGCTAGCTGTCGAGGCCGCAAACCTTGTTGTGCTGAGAACCTCATCTAGAGTGCGGGGGTCGCATTGCAAAAGTCTCGCTCTCAATGCGGGCCAGAGTCTCATTATGAAGTTTCTCACCTTGCGCCTCTCCTCATGCTCCCTAGCCCTAGCCTCACGCTTATTGCTGCTAGTCATTGCCTGCAAAACAATTAATCTAATTAGAATTCAAGTTACTAAATCCTATCTATTTTTCCTATAAAGACTTTACAATATTATGAAGATGATGGTCTATTCATGTACAATCTCAACCTTGTGCTCTGATACCATCTCTGTAACGACCCTCCTCATACCGGTACGATTGTACCAATCCCCATCGGTATAAAGAGCATCATTACAGTGGGATAATAACCCAACATTAGACGATAGGTTGATATGTACATGAATATAATTTAGTACATCAGAAATAAAATAAATAACTCAACTTCATTTCCATCATCATCACACATTCCACAGTCTATATAGCGAAAGAAAATGACAATGTCCACATTATTACATTTTCAAAAGAACTACATTGTCCATAATATTGTCCATGCAATTAACATTATTCATACAATGAAAGGGAAAATAACAACTCTCTAGCAAACTCCACAAAAGCTACTCCTTGCTCTCAGGATGATCCTCGCGATGCCTTCCTCTAACACGGGAATACCTGTCACACCTGTACGCCGAAGCAAGTATGAGTCTAAAAGATCCAGCAAGCAATCTAAAATATCAACCTTACACACATCATATACACACTAAGCTACCAACACTAAGGAAACACATGCTATCATTCTAACCATAACAATTTACATGGCACATGCTTCTTATGGTTAACTACACATAATTCACTCAAATACGTTCCTAACTAACACATACTCATATTAAATTATGGAAAATAAACATACACCTACGCAAGTTCTCAACACATGATAATTAATTAGATTCATGATTTAACTCGTAACTTGTGTCAATCATATATATACAATAAACAAACATTCATAATGTTTGCTACATCTATCATGTAACATGATTTAACAATCCAAACATTATCCCTTTATGGTGCAACTCTACCAACAAGAGAATAGATTTAAGCACAAAGTAAAGAACAACCTAACATGATATCTATTCATATTTCACATGCACTTTTCACATTTAATTACACATTTCATTTGCTGTTTTAATGTAAATAAAACACAAATATACATGATTGCACATTTTATTAATCATGAGTTGAAGGTTTAAGACATATTCAAGTTGGTTGGCAATTATAAGAAATTTAAGCATGGAACTATGTACTAATTGAATAGCATGTTTAGCATGGAGCTTAGACATTCTTTCATGTATTTATCACCAACATAATTCCACTAAACTTGTTGTTTTGTCATGAATTTAACCCAATTAGATGGATTTATATTTGTTCACATGTTATCTTATTCATTTAAGAATTCCACATGCTCATTGTTCACATTGCCTTACTTACATGTTTACATAACATATTTACTTACTCTACCATATGGATGATATTAATCTAAATGACGTGATACCAACATGACATTATATTCAACAAATCAACACATGTATAAAATGAATACATACGTTTTACCTTGGTTTCATATGCATTTACATTCTCATTAACATTTACTCTTCTTACATATTCTTTCACACTTTTTCACATATTTTCTCTTGCACTTTCATCTATCACATGTCACATCATTGCACTTACCACGTGCATCATGGGCACTTACCACGTGACTATTCACATGTCACATTACTTTATTCACATTTTATAACTTAAGTTGCCATGACACATAGTCCTAGCTACCAACTAGAGGAAAACTTAACACATAGCACATTTCACATTCACATATCACTTATTCGTCACCTAGGCAATGTGGTGACAAATCTAGGTAACTGCGTAGAACCGGGAGAAGCCCTCTCCACCCTAACCAGTGGAACTTGTCCACCTCCAGGATTTCATCCAAATGCCCTTAGGATATATTTCACATACGTTGAGCTTTCCATAGGGACCTTTCTATGGTACGGCCCTCAGACCCCTATGGTAGCAGTGTCAATCTCGGCCCAATTTTACAGATTAATCATATTATCATACTTTGTCACATTTTACTCATGCTTATATACACACTTTAATCCCTTTTCATACACTTTGCATAACATTTACATTTCAGTTTACAGAATTCACTCTTACTGTTTAACAATGATAAACAACCTAAAACAAGATATTAACATGCCGTTAACCCTTGATTTACATATAATTAAACCTAACATGCTAAACATGGCCATTTTCTCATTAAAAACCATAACAATACCTACTGTCATCAAAACATCATGAAATTTTTATAACAGCTTAAAAATAGTAAACATATCATATTCTCAATTTTACAGATTTTTATGAATAGCAATTATATTTATAACAATAAAAACTAATTACATGTGTGTTTCTCACTAATTTCTCTGAAGTAGGAATTACAGTATAACAATCAAATCTAATAGTGCCAATGCGTAAATATAGTCATCACATGATCGCAAAAAATTCATGAAACCCTAACTCACAACTGACCTATTTACACAGATTAAACATGGTCATTTTATGCTCACAGTTCAATTATCAGATTTTTAATAATTAACACAAATCATGAAAATTCAGTAAAACCTCATGATATGACCTACTGATCACCTCTAACCCCACATAAAATTTATAGCATGCTCACATACCCGAAAATCAAATAAATATCTTAAAGAAGATCAAACAGCATTTTTCAGAACACTGAGGAACTTGGCGTCACAGTGTTGGCTGCCTACTGAGTCAACTGAACAATCTCCTGCCGCCAACACATGATCTTTGGCGGCACAGGATGTTGCCGCCAATATCCTGCCAGCAGACTACACAGACAGCACACACATGCAAGGGAAATTGGAGGTTCCAAGATAGGAGGAAAAATCCGGAAAAATGTAGGGACCTAAAGGGACATGTGTAAGATTGATATACATAGGTTACTTGCCTCTAAATAAATCCAAGATGAACAAGATTCATCGGTGAAGCCCTCCACGGCTAGAACAAGAGGGTACTCAAAATCTCTTCAGATCTGGTTCTCTGTTGATGAAGATGGTTCCTCAGAGTTGGGAGTGCTTCTCCTATGTATAGACTATCTTCCAGTCGTAGTAGATCTCCAAAGAACACCTCCAGTCGCCGGATCCAAGTCTTCAAAGTTCAGCTTTTCTCCATAGGAACCCTAGCTTTTCCAATCACCCAAAAAGACTTGGCGCGGCCGGAATAGGGTGTTTTTATAGGGTTGGGTAGGTTGGGTACTCACTATAGCAGGTCTCCTACGGTTTGGGATGGGTTTCCTAAACTGGAACCGAGCAAAACGCGAGCGTTACCAAATCTGGAACCGTTACACAGGAGGGAATTTGACATCAACATCTGGTGTAGTCAACAGGAGGTTGGCGTCCAGATATGGTGCCGCCTACACAGTGCTTGGCGTCCATCGATCTGGACGCCAATCATAGGCATGCAGTCAGCGGCACAGTGTTGGCCGCCAACAGCATATCTCTGCCAAAACACAGATACGCATCCAAGTTAACGTACAATTACGCCCCAACATTGTAGTGTGTGCAGAAATACATTTATATGCATTCACCATATAAACTACATGCATTACATATTATTATTTAGATATAACTTGTACTAATCATAATTAAAGATCACATGCACAAAATAACCACACATATATATATATTATACACACTACCTAACTACATACTTTATGCATGAACGTATAAATGCAATACACACACTATTATTTAGGTATGATACATGTCATAAACAATTTAATGGGTATTGAAATAAGTAGATATCATATGCACAACGTTAAACATATACATCTATACGTGTACAAAGCATAATTAAATACAACATGCATGGATTTACATAAATATAACATGCTTATAATATTTTGATATATTTATATATGCACCGTATTATTTAAGTACTATATACTATATAAACAATTTAACATGCCTAGAAATAGATAATTATCATTTGCACAAGATTAACAAATGCATGGAATGATTAAATATAACATGTACATCGATAGTAAGATAATGCATGCACACTTAAAGATATACATGTACAAAAATAACTCACATACACTTATAAGGTATATAACAATACTTACCTATCATATGCACAATATTATTTAAGTACCATATATGCTGTAGACAACTTAATGTGTATAGAATTAGATAGATATCACATGCATAAGATAACATACATATATACACATGTACAACGTATATTTACACACAATATCCATGGGATAAATAGTAAAATATGCACTTAAATGGTGAGATAGTATACGCACGGTATTATTAAGATGCAATATACAATAAGTTAAATAAGAATAATCTATACGACAATAATCAATTTGCATATGCACCCTTGAATTGACATATACATAATACATATATATATATATATATATATATAATATATATATTAATAATATTATATGTGTGTGTGTGTGTGTGTGGGTGGGTGGGGTGTGTACACATCTACACAACATAGTTACATATATTGTACATGAAATAAGTAAATACAATATGTACCTCCATAATTGATTCAACATGCACCTATATACACATACATGCAATAAAATTAACTCATATATACCTATAAGGTACTGCAATATTCACATATTTGCATGCACAAATTATGGACGACCCTCCTTATACCGGTACGATTATACGAATCCACGTCGGTATAGTGAGTCCCGTCACTGTGGGACATTTACCCAACACTAGTACACATGGCTGAGATGCTCATAAATATAGATACGGAGTAGCGGAAGTAAAAGAACTACTTGTCATTTCATTTCATCATCCACATTTAACATACATGGTTCAAATAATAATTTTTTTAAGAGAACTAAAGTCACATAAATAAAATACTAAAATCAGATTACATAGCTCGTCCACAATACATAATAGTTCTATTACAATGCCTCATTACGTACTATGAAAGCAAAAGGACAACGTCGACTCCCCAAGCTACTCGCCACACTCGGAGTCACTCTCCACTGTCTCCTCCAAAGGTGTCGGGTCACCAACTAAACCTGTACGCCGAAGCAAGGAGTGAGTCTAAAAGACTCAGCAAATAACTCCATACACATCATTCATGCATACATCACAGTAGATTCTACATTCCAATTCACGAAGCAAAACATACAGCATGCTTGAACATTGATAAGAGACAACCTATCATGGTATTTCTACAAAATTTAAAACATATGGTACATGACTTAAGACATTCCAAAATAAATATCATATACATGCTTACTACTCATTCAATCACATTAAGCTACAACATGATAGCAACTAACATGGGATTCTCACATCATAAAAGGAAACATTCCTATCATGGTTTCTACACATTCTTGCACATGCACACTATCATTTCATACACTTTAAGGTTGCTGTTATAATTATTTCACATTAACATATCATGGATCACAATTTCACAATCTAACACATTGGTTTCACATGTTTGCACAATTACTCATTCACATATTTCTCTTTTTACACATTGCACATTTACACATTTCACAGTACACAATTTACACATATTCACATTCACATTACACAATTTAGTGCCGTGACACATAGTCCAACCACCATTAGAAGGACACATCACATAACACATACACATAACATATAGACGTCACCTGGCAATACAATGACGACTCTTGAACTGCGCAGACCGGGAGAACAAGTCTCCACCCTAACCAGTGGTACTTGTCCACCTCCAGGATTTCATCCTAATGCCTTAGGATCTTAACACATTGACCTTCCCATGGGGACTTTTCCATGGTACGGTTCCACGGCCCTCTATGGAAGCAGTGTCCACACATGGCACATTCTTACACATTATACATTTCGATTTTAACACACATATTACACATGAGATACACATGTCTTTACATTTTCTCACTTATACCATGGCTCTATTTTCCTATTCATGATACTACTGCTGACAGAAATCAAACATTCAGTACCTTACACTAATCAGGTTGAAACATACATAATCAACCATGTTCATATTAGCATGCGTTGAACACTTATTTTCGCATGAAATTTCATAGAGCACTCTACAGTTATCCAAATAATATGAGAATTTAACCACAGACTAATTTCAAGTTTATGATCACACATGCAAATTTTCATATTTTTCCGAGTCATAATACATTTACAGAAATTAAAACATTCAATCTCATGCCATTTATAATTCAATTTATCATGGAACATAACATGAATGTTCGATTTGACCATTCACAGGTCTGTACCTATCATTCATAATGTCACAGAAATTTTCCCCGAAATTTTTGCACAACATGCAATTTTCTGAAGTTTTAAAACAATCTAGGCATGCTCTCTATTTTCTAATACAGAAATTATAACAAGTTTCATAATCATGGGAAAATTCCAAAATTTTTGGGACATGGACTGTCATGCATTTACATCATCTGGAAATTTTATGGAAGTCAAATTACACATGGATCATGCAAACAGTAAGCTACCATACCCATGATCTTCATTTCACATGCATTTCACATAATTCTAACAACTTAGATAAATCACAGAAAAGTATAAAAGTCTCACAAACACATTCCATTAACCATATTACATAACATATAGTGTTTACATATATCCTCATGCGAAAACACATCGGAAATTTATCATATAGGAGGAGAGAATAGCTCACTGTTCTGTCCTGAAGAACTTAACGGCACAGTCTGCCGTTAAAGGAGATTAACGGCAATATCGTTGGCCGCTAATCGAAGAGCTTGACGGCAAGGGATCTTGCCGTCAAGTTCCGGTCCGTGCAAAAAGACGGACCGAGCTCCAAATACAAGAAGAATGGGGAATCCAGGACACGAAAAAATCTCATAAAATGATAGAAACCTCCTAGACACATACATGGACGAAGTGGGTGGGTTACTTGCCTCTTGTAAAATCTCCAAAGGGGTGAAAATGGGCGATGAAGCTCTCCTTGGGTAGTCCCAAGAAGCCTCCAAAACACCTTCACTCCGTCTTCTGTGGTGTTGTAGCTTCCAGTCTGAGGTCGGGGAAGCCTCCTCCTATGTCCAAGCTAGCTTCTAGTCGCTGTAGATCGCCAGATGAAGCTCCAATCGCCGGATCTGAGCTCTCAAAGCTCAGGTTTTCTCACAGGGCTTAGGGTTTCTCTCCTTCTCCTTGCAAAGAGCCAAGAGAGGGTCTTTGGGTTGCAAAAAGGGTTTGTTTATAGGAGAGAGACCTCTCAACTCACGCAGGGGTTGATGTGAAGGCTTGAGAGCCGTTGGGGACGTCTCCCCAATGGTTGAGATAGCTTGCCCCCAGAATTTCGGGGTCTACTACGCACTGAGTTTTAGAGAGCTAGACGTCCACATCCATGGCCGCCTACTGAAGTGTTAGCATCCAACGATATGGACATTGACTCACATGGACGTCCACCGATGTTGACGCCAATTGGCCCTTCGGCTAGAGCTTAAAAACATGCAGATCCATGCTTACTCCATACATATATGTACATGAAACCTATGTAGTATAATGTATACACTACTACACCATGCAAACCAATATTTACAACTAATATACACATGCATACATAAGTACGACTAGCTAATATTGTACATAGATATCTACATATGCATATACAAGTTACACACAAACATGAATTCACATAAAATAGAATAAAATGACAAACAAATTCGAGGGCCTTACACCCGATCCCCCTTAAGGAAACTTCGTCCTCGAAGTTTGAACGACACTACTCAAACAAAAGGGGATACTTCATCCTCATCGCATCCTCAAGCTCCCAAGTAGCCTCCTCTCGCGAGAAGTTCCGCCAAAAAACTTTTACCGACCTAATACTCTTGTTCCTGGAGATGTTGAACTTTCCGGTCAAGAATAGCTACTGGTTGCTCCACATATGACAGATCTGGCCGAATTTCCACTGGCTCATGACTAAGCACATGGATGGATCTCGGACATACTTCCTGAGCATAGAAACGTGGAAAACCGGATGAACACTAGCAAAGCTGGGGGTAAAGCTAGCTCATATGCCACGTTGCCCAATCGTCTGAGAATCTCATACGGGCCAATGAATCTAGGGCTTAACTTACTATGCCTTCCAAACCTGACTACACCACGAGTAGGTGATATCTTCAAGAAGACATGCTCACCCCTTGAACTCCAAATTCTTCCTCCTGTTGTCGGCATAGCTCTTCTGCCTATCCTGCGTCGCAACAAGCCTCTTCCTAATCAACTGATTTTATCCGAAGTCTTCTGAACTAACTCCGGACCGATCAACTGCCTATCACCGGTCTCCTCCCAACATAAAGGAGATCTACAGGGCCTACCATACAACGCCTCAAATGGAGCCATATCAATGCTCGTATGAAAGCTGTTGTTGTATGCGAACTCCACTAAGGTAGATGACGCTCCCAATCATCCTTCCAATCCAGCACACATGCTCTCAACATATCCTCGAGCGTCTGGATAGTCCTCTCGACTGTCCATCTGTCTGGGGATGAAACGCCGAACTGAGCTTCAGCTCCGAACCTAACGCATCCTGAAGACCCTTCCACAATCTCGAAGTAAATCTCGGATCTCGATCCGAAATGATCGACTTCGGCACACCATGCAATCTAACCACACTACTAACATACAATCTAGCTAACTCTCAACCGACTGCTTCTTCTTCATAGGTAAGAAATGCGCAGTCTTCGAGAATCTATCTACAACTACCCAAATCGAGTCATTGCCCCTTCTAGATCGAGGCAAACCCGAAACAAAGTCCATAGTGACAGCTTCCCACTTCCATACTGGGATCTCCATCCTTTGCATAAGGCCGGATGGTCGCTGTCGCTCGGCCTTCACTTGCTGGCATACTAAACATCGGGATACATAATCTGCCACATCCCTCTTCATGCCAGACCACCAAAAGGACCTCTTCAAATCCTGGTACATCTTAGTGTTCCCCGGATGAATAGAGAATCGCGATCTATGAGCCTCCGCTAACACATGCTCACGGACATCTACCAAGTCAGGGACACACACTCGGTGATGGAATCTAATCACGCCATCCTCATCACGAGCAATGCCTACCTTTCCCACTAACTCTACGAGTCTAGGGTCGGCTTTCTGCTACTCGATCACCTCATCCAATACTGAGGATCTAAGGGATAGCTGAGCTACGAAATCCTGACACACGATGGCTCTAACTCTGTCATCGAGCACCCGCATCCTCCAACATCTTCCAATCCTGCTGGAGCGAAGACCTCTTCCTGCTCAGAGCATCCGCTACGACGTTCACCTTTCCAGGATGATACTGAAGGTCGAAGTCGTAGTCTTTTAAGAACTCAATCCATCTCTCTGCCTTAGGTTTAATTCCTTTTGGGAGAAAAGATACTTCAAGCTCTTGTGGTCGGTAAACACCTCAAATCTGACACCATAAAGATAGTGCCTCCAGATCTTTAGTGCATGAACCACTGCTGCAAGCTCCAAATCATGAGTCGGATAGTTCTTCTCATGCTCCTTTAACTGACGAGAAGCATATGCCCTACCCTTCCTTGCTGCATTAGCACACAGCCTAAGCCAATCTGAGACGCATCCGTGTAGATAGCAAAACCCTCTACACCGCTCGGCAAGACTAACACCGGAGCTGATGTGAGCTTAGTCTTCAACAATTGAAAACTACTCTCACACTTCTCGAACCAAACAAACTTCACTCCCTTCTGGTGAGTTGTGTCAATGGGGCGGCGATGGATGAAAATCCCTCAATAAATCGCCGATAGTAACTAGCCAAACCAATAAAACTCTGAATCTCCGAAGGGGTCTTGGGAATCTCTCAATCCATAACTGCCTGGACCTTTGCTGGGTCAACTGCAACACCAGCACCAGAGATAACATGCCCGAGGAAATGAACCTCGTGCAACCAGAAATCGCATTTGCTGAATTTAGCAAACAGCTTATGCTCACGAAGAACCTCTAACACTACCCTCAAATGCTGACGGTGTGTGGCCTCGTCCGGAGAGTAGACCAGCACATCATCAATGAACACTACAACAAAGCTATCTAAATAAGGCCTAAACACCCTATTCATGAGATCCATGAATGCTGCAGGGGTGTTGGTCAACCCGAAAGGAAGGACCAAAAACTCATAATGTCCATAACGGGTTCTAAATGTCATCTTGGACACATCCTCACTCCTAATCCTCAACTGATGATAACCAGATCACAAATCAATCTTAGAAAAGACTGATGCATCTTGCAACTGGTCAAACAAATCATCAATGCGAGGCAAGAGATACCTGTTCTTCACTGTCACTTGGTTTAGCTTCCTATAATCGATGCATAACCTAAGTGATCCATCCTTCTTCTTTACGAATACGACAGGTGCGCCCCAAGGGAAACACTAGGGTGAATAAATCCCTTATCTAGCAACTCTTGCAACTGCTTCCTTAACTCGGCTAACTCCGCAGGTGCCACCCGATATGGAGCCTTCGAGATAGGAGAGGTGCCCGAAGCAACTCTATGGTGAACTCTATCTCTCTATCCGGTGGCAATCCAGACAATCATCAGGAAAGATGTCTGGAAAATCATGCACTACCTCGATCTCTGCAAGAGTAGGTGACTCACCAGCCATGGGTACCAATACCACGCTGGCAAGAAAAGCATCACAACCCCTTGTTTACCATGCGCATCGCCTTCATGGCAGAGATGACCAACTTTCCCGCCAATTTCCTTGGCAAGGGATGAGAGAACTCATCCTCACCAGGAATGCGGAAAACAATCCTCTTCCCACGACAATCTACTAACGCATAGTGCTCCTCTAGCCAATCCAGACCAAGAATAGCATCATAGTCCTTCATCTTTAGCAAGAAGAAACACCCTTCTAGGACTCTATCTTCAATGCACACAGGTAACGATGGAATGCACTTCCTAGTCGATACCGTACCCGTAGGTGTGTGTACAGACAAAGGGACCTCTAACTCCTCAGACTCTATGGCTGACTCTAGAGCTAACTGCCTAGCGAACCGCTCGGAAATGAACGAGTGAGTGACCACGTATCAAACAAAACCCGAGCGTGCACACCTAGAAGTAAAACCGTACCTTCGGTGACATGCTCTGCCTGCTCGGCATCCTCTCGTGCTAGAGCAAACACTCGAGCTGGGGCTCGAGGCCTTCCTGGTCTTCCTGTAGCGCGTGCTGCTGCTATCGCTACTGGGCTGGCGCACTGCACTGGACTCCTGCTGAAGTCTCGGACAATCCTTGATCTTGTGGTCGCTGCTTCCGCACTTCAAGCATTTTCCCGCAATCATCCAACATCTGTACCACCATGTGTCTTCCCGCAATGGGGACACTCCTTCTTCACACTAGGGGAACGTGAGAAGGTACCTGTGCACTGCTGGTTGTTACCAGACGCTACGGTGCCTGGTACACTGCTTTCTTCTTGTCCTGCCGCTGGAACATAGCTACAGGCCTCTTCTGCGAAGCCTTCTTCTCCTCGAGATACTGCTGCATCTCGCCCTCCTGTCTACAAGCAGCACTAAGTGCCTCGTCCAAGGTACGATGGTCAAACGACAATAGCCTCGTCCTCAGTGATGGCTTAGGCCCATCACGAACTTCTTTGCTTTCCTGCACTCATCTGTCACGATATGAGGTGCATATTTAGATAATTCTGCAAACCTGGCCATACTCGAGCAAGGTTATGGGGCCTTGAGTCAAGGAGAGGAACTCCTCCTGTCCATGGATATGCTGGGAGATCGGGGATGAATTTGGCCCGAAAGAGCCTCACGAACTCATCCCAAGAAACCTCAATAGCACCGTCCTCGAACCGGGTACGTAGTAATGAAGCCCACCACACATCAGCTCTCTCCTGTAACATAACCTTCATAAGCACCAACTAAACAACTTCAACTTAACAGGGGATATAAACAAATAAAACTAGCACATACCTGTAGCATATAGGTGGCTAAAGTAACCTTATCATCGTCCGCACACCTAATAGCCCGGAAGATCTTCTCGATCTCCCTCATCCAGCTTTCTGCTAGTAACGGATCGCTCCCCCCTTAAAAGAGGGTGGCAACATCCTCTTGAATCTTTCCATGATGGAGGTCCACCATGGTCCTGAGCTGGAACTTGAGCCTGCTACATCAAACAACAAATAATACACATTCAACATAACATCATACAATTAAATAAAATAGACTACACTTTGATTGATTATGCTAACCTGAGCCTCCAACTGAGCCTGGAGTGCAGCCTGGGTGTGGGCTTGCGTCTGCATGGCCTGCACCAAACCTTACATGAACACTCCATAATCTACAAGCGGCGGTGGGGGAAGTACAGGACCCTGTGGTGCCGGGGCCTGCTGCTCCGCCTGCTCCTCACACCTCTGCTCGCCCTCACGAGCAGGCACACCACCACATCTACCTCTCGAAGCCATGGCTGCAATAAATTTCAGCCACCATTAGAGCCATGCTATTTAATTTCCTAACCATTTTTCTTATCTATTTTCCACTCATTATTAATGTTTTCTACACATGTGGACATTCCTATGTAGACTTAGCATGTAATGGGGATAATGACTTATATATATATTCATGTGCAATCTCAACCGGGGGCTCTGATACCAATCTCTGCGACGACCCTCCTTATACCGGTATGATTATACCAATCCACGTCGGTATAGTGAGTCTCGTCACAGTGGGACATTTACCCAACACTAGTACACATGGCTGAGATGCTCATAAATATAGATACAGAGTAGCGGAAGTAAAGAACTACTTGTCATTTCATTTCATCATCCACATTTAACATACATGGTTCAAATAACAAGTTTTTTAAGAGAACTAAAGTCCACATAATAAAATACTAAAATAGATTACATAGCTCATCCACAATTACATAATAGTTCTTACAATGCCTCATTACGTACTATGAAAGCAAAAGGCACAACGTCGACTCCACCAAGCTACTCGCCACGCTCGGAGTCACTCTCCACTGTCTCCTCCAAAGGGGTCGGGTCACCAACTAAACCTATATGCCGAGCAAGGAGTGAGTCTAAAAGACTCAGCAAATAACTCCATACACATCATTCATGCATACATCACAGTAGGTTCTACATTCCAATTCACAAAGCAAAACATATAGCATGCTTGAACATTGATAAGAGACAACCTATCATGGTATTTCTACAAAATTTAAAACATATGGTACATGACTTAATACATTCCAAAATAAATATCCTATCACATGCTTACTACTCATTCAATCACATTAAGCTACAACATGATAGCATGCGTTGAAACATACATAATCAACCATGTTCATATTAGCATGCGTTGAACACTCATTTTCGCATGGAATTTCATAGAACACTCTACAGTTATCCAAATAGCATGAGAATTTACCACAGACTAATTTCAGGTTATGATCACACATACAAATTTGCATATTTTTCCGAGTCATATTACATTTACAGAAATAAAACATTCAATCTCACGCCATTTATAATTCCAATTTATCATGGAACATAACATGAATGTTCGATTGACCATTCATAGGTCTGTACCTATCATTCATAATGTCACAGAAATTTTCCCCAAAATGTTACACAACATGCAATTTTCCGAAGTTTTAAAACAATCTAGGCATGCTCTCTATTTTCTAATATAGAAATTATAACAAGTTTCATAATCATGGGAAAATTCCCAAATTTTCGGGACATGGACTGTCATGCATTTACATCATCTGAAAATTTTATGGAAGTCAAATTACACATGGATCATGCAAACAGTAAGCTATCATACCCATGATCTTCATTTCACATGCAATTCATATAATTCTAACAACTTAGATGAATCACAGAAAAGTATAAAAGTCTCACAAACACATTCCATTAACCATATTACATAACATATAGTGTTTACAATATATCCTCATGTGAAAACACATCGGAAATTTATCATATAGAAGGAGAGAACAGCTCACTGTTCTGTCCTGAAGAACTTAACGGCACAGTCTGGCCGTTAAAGGAGATTAACGGCAATATCGTTGGCCGCTAATCGAAGAGCTTAAAGGCAAGGGATCTTGCCGTCAAGTTCCGGTCCGTGCAAAAAACGACCGAGCTCCAAATACAAGAAGAATGGGGGAATCCAGGATACGAAAAAAATCTCATAAAAATGATAGAAACCTCCTAGACACATACATGGACGAAGTGGGTGGGTTACTTGCCTCTTGTAAAATCTCCAAAGGGGTTAAAATGGGCGATGAAGCTCTCCTTGGGCAGTCCCAAGAAGCCTCCAAAACACCTTCACTCCGTCTTCTGTGGTGTTGTAGCTTCCAGTCTGAGGTCGGGGAAGCCTTCTCCTAAGTCCAAGCTAGCTTCCAGTTTCTGTAGATCGCCGAATGAAGCTCCAATCGCCGGATCTGAGCTCTCAAAGCTCAGGTTTTCTCACAGGGCTTAGGGTTTCTCTCCTTCTCCTTGCAAAGAGCCAAGAGAGGGTCTTGGGGTTGCAAAAAGGGGTTTGTTATAGGAGAGAGACCTCTCAACTCACGCAGGGGTTGATGTGAAGGCTTGAGAGCCGTGGGGACGTCTCCCCAATGGTTGAGATAGCTTGCTCCAGGAATTTCGGGGTCTGCTGTGCACTGAGTTTCAGAGAGCTAGACGTCCACATCCATGGCCGCCTACTGAAGTGTTAGCGTCCAACGATGTGGACGTTGACTCACATGGACGTCCACCGATGTTGACGCCAATTGGCCCTTCGGCTAGAGCTTAAAAACAAGCAGATCCATGCTTACTCTCTACATATATGTACATGAAACCTATGTAGTATAATGTATACACTACTACACCATGCAAACATCCAATATTTACAACTAATATACACATGCATACATAAGTACGACTAGCTAATATTGTACATAGATATCTACATATGCATATACAAGTTACACACAAACATGAATTCACATAAAATAGAATAAAATGACAAACAAATTCGAGAGCCTTACACATTACTTAAATATACTATGTATGGTTTCTAAATAAGTACAACATGTACAAGATTAGTTAATTACTTACATTTACAGAAAATAATGTATATATATACTTACATTGCACATGAGAAA
>JACBKR010000779.1:0-53455 GCA_014218235.1 Colocasia esculenta
ATCCACCCCTCACACTGTGAGGATCCACTAAAACCTGGGTACACCACACACTGGATCCTGACAACTCCAAACACTGAGTTCTACAACTCACACAACCTCTAGAGTAAGACTACTCTAGAACCGAGCAAGACTGCTCAACCAACAACTGAGTGCAACGACTCAAACGCTGAGTACAACGACTCAACCACTGAGCACACAGGCTCACAAACAACTTGCTAGAACAAAAACACAAGATCTAGATCCTCTAGCAATGATCTGGTCTATCAAGAGTTCATTCAAGAGACTGGTGCAACAACTTATACACAATCTCAGAATGACTCAGAAGACACAAGGGAATTGAGGAATATTCTGAAAGATCCTTGTTCTTCAAGTATACTCCCTTGTAGATGCCGAATTGTGAAGAGGCTTGATTCCCTGAAGTCCCTGGCCGATGCTCTGCACTTTGTGCTTTAGGATCTTCCTCGAAATCTTCACAATTGTCTGCTTCTACTTGATCTGCACCCTTGGAAGTTGATCATACTGCTTATCTGGATCAATCTTCACTTCTTGTGCTTGGAGATGTGGGAATCGGGTTGGAGAAGCACAAGGGGAGCAAGAACAGGGAGGAGAGCTCTCTCTGCCGCCAAAAAGATTTCTGGAAGGCTCTTGGAGGCTCTCTATGGTTGAATGGCCAATTAGGAGAGTATTTATACCCCAAAGTGTCCAAAAGTACCCTTGGGGTCGTGGGCACATGATCCAAGGCCGATCCACAAAATCCCTAGAGTGCCACGTGTCTAGGAGAGACTTTAAGTCACGGAGTTTCCGGAGTGTGTCGACCTGCCCAGGGGTTGTGTCGACACACTGTCACAGACTGGCAAAACAGCTCTGGGAAGGGTCTCTAGTGTCGACACACTGTAGACAATCCTTAAAATAGGCCTTCTGGGAACTGCCTCTACTGTGACCTGACTTGGTTAGTGTCGACACTACTTCACCATTTCTACAACATTCTGCTTTGCTTTGAAGCATTGTGTCGACACCATTAGGAGGTGTGTCGACACTACCTTTGCAAGAAATATTTGTCCCTGAGAAATAAACACATAAATCATTAGTCCAATCTATTATCATGAATATAAATGATAAATGTGTTTGGAAACATACTTTTTGAATATTGTTATTTCATGTGTGATGTATTTCACATGTCCAATTATTGTACATCAAAATCACAACTTGTCATCATCGAAATATGAGGGAAATGAATTATATTCACACTCAACCCAACACATGGATCAGTTCTTGCTTGTGCCAGGTTTGGGACTATCCACTTCATCAAGATGACCATGGATAAGGACTCATATGCTGATCTTCTTTCCCAACAGCTCACTCTTCATCTCCGAAGGATGGCTCCTCCATGGGACCAGCCTACTCTTTATCTCCTGGAGTGTTTAAGCTGTATTTTGAAGAGTAGGAAGAACAGGCATGGGAAACAATTTCTCATTTTGCCTCTCCTTTGTCTCCTGCTTATATTTACATGTACCTCCTTAGAATTAATGAACTATCTTTGTTTGTATGCCCTTCAATCTTTTCTCTTCATTCTTTGTCTCATATATCTTTTTACTTAATGACAAAAGGGGGAGAAAAATACTTAGCATGTCTTAAATACATTCCGCAAATGTTCAGATTTTTTAATTATTCATGCTTATTGTTAAGTTTTGTCATCACCAAAAAGGGGGAGATTGATGATCAGTCTGTCCCTATGTAATTTTAATTACATATTTATTTTGGTGATTAACAAAACCCTATCAAAAATTTCTAACATATATTTCATAAGTCTTAAGTATAGGAAATATACCAAGGTCAAAGAAGCCAATATTGGTAAGTTTTACCTTTCTGAAGCTTTAATCATTTCAAGGTCATTCTCTAAGTCCACATCAACTTTTGTTGAAGCCATAACGATTTCCTTTAGCGCTCACAACAATTTCCTTTAGCGCTCATAACGATTTCTTTAGCGCTCATAACAATTTCCTTCAACGCTCATAACGATTTCTTTAGCGCTCACAACGATTTCTTTAGCACTCACAACGATTTCCTTTAGCGCTAATAATGTTCTTTAGCACTCATAACGATTTCCTTCAGCGCTCATAACGATTTCTTTAGTGCTTATAACGATTTCTTTAGCGCCCACAACGACTTGCTTTCTATAACAATTTGTTAAGTGTTCATAACGATTTCTTCATTGAACACAACGACTTGCTTTCTATAACGATTTGTTAAGTGTTCATAACGATTTCTTCATTGAACACAACGACTTGCTTTCTATAATGATTTGTTAAGTGTTCATAACGATTTCTTCATTGACCACAATGACTTGCTTTCTATAACGATTTGTTAAGTGTTCATAACGATTTGTTAAGTGTTCATAACGATTTCTTCATTGAACACAACGACTTGCTTTCTATAACGATCTGTTAAGTGTTCATAACGATTTCTTCATTGAACATAACGATTTGCTTATTATAACGACTTAAATAAACTAAATTGATCATAACGATTTCATAAGTCATATAGTCATCGATTTTATGTCTTACATCGACTTAATATTTATCTTATTCTGAAAGCATTGAAAAGTCAAAGTCAAGCATATCTTCTAACATCTGTTCATTTATGAGGACTGAACGTATCTCTGCATGCATGCAGACGATCACGTCTACCATTATGCTTACTCTTTGTGTATCTTTTAGAACAAGCTATTTGGTATTACTATTTTGGTGAAATATCACATCAGCGTTTACTAACAATAAGAGACAGCCTAGCTGTCTATTGCTCTAGCATTTAATGTATGTAGGATCCTAAAGATATTTTGTTTTGCAATGTTGGACAAAATAGAAGCCAAAGGATATCTCAGAAGATCTCATCTCTTTGCGTGCTCAAATGAACAAAAGACTGTTGACTGGAAGCTTCCAAGTCTCAAATAGTCTAACGTCTACCAAACAAAGAGACAACGGTTACTTCAACGACAATATTTCAAAACGGAGATATATATATATACAAGACAAGGGTAGAAAAGAATAGAATGATTGAATACTACAAGCACTGCTGATCTTCTGAAAGAATCCTAGAGCCAAGAATTTCATTCTTGTGTGTCTTTAGCTCTTTGCTCTCTGTTCTGTAATAGAAATCCTAAGAGAGCCAGTGTAGTTCTGAGAGAGTGCCTTGCTTAGATTGTTGCTCTCAGTCCTACCTGCTTCAGATCTCAGCTTGTTGAAGCTTGATCTAGGGGCTTAATATCCTGTTCTTCTTGTTTTGTGTTAGTTCCCTTCGGATGTGAAGAAAGACCTGGTGGGATCCAGGGGTTGATTCCCTTCGGTTGAGAAGGAGACCTGGTGGGGTATCCAGGGTGGTGTAATTCCCTTCGTGTGAAGGAAGACCAGCTGAGCTGGTGTTGTAGTGTCCATAGGGGGACTGTACCCTAGTTAGTGGAATCCTGAGGTGTTGCTCAGGGACTGGACGTAGGACTCCTAAGGAGAGGAGATCCGAACCAGGATAAACTCCTTGCGTTGTGTGGTTGTTCTTCTTGTGTGATTCTTTTTTTAGCTAATTGTTACTAACTTTCATCAAAGAACGTTTGTGTGTGAATGTGTAAGTACATGTACTAAGCAAATATTTTAAAAAGACCCATTCACCCCCCTCTGGGCTTGTCAGCTGGGCAACAATAACATGTGAACAAATGTAAATCCATGTAATTGAGTTTAATTCATGTGAAAATAGAAAGTAAAGTATGGTTATGAAGGTGATAAATACAAGAAAGAATGTTTAGGTTCCATGCTAGATGTGATGTTTACTTAGCATAAAGTTCCATGCTTAAGTACTTATTGTTGCCAACCAACTTGACTATGTTTTAACTCTTCAATTCATGCTAATAAATGTGAAATCGTGTGTAATGAGATTTATTTACATTAAAACAGCAAGTAAAATGTGCAATTAAATATAAAAAGTGCATGTGAAAAGTGAATAGTCATCATGCTAGGTTGGTATTTCTTTATGCTTAATTCTATGTTCTAGTTGTAGAAATGTATCATAAAATTGGAAAACGTTTGGATGGATGAATCATGCTACATGCTAGGTGTAGAGAACATGTACAAGTGTATGTTAGTATCCATGACTTAGAATAAATTGTGATAGTCTAAAGCATGTCTAGGTGATTTAAATATGTGTTGATAGTTAGGAGTATGTACCATGTGTATTCTTATAGTTTAAATGATAGTATGTATTTCTTACTATATGATAGCTTAACATGAATGTGATATGTTTAAGGTTAAGTCTTGGTTTGCTTGCTGAGTCTTTAGACTCATACTTCTTTCGGCGTACAGGTTGACAGGTATCCCATGCCAGAGGGAGGCATAGCGGAGGACGACATCTTGGAGGAGTAGTTTGTGAAGTTTACTTAGAAGTTGTACTTTTATTTTCATAGCATGAATAAAGTTTAATTGAATGGACAATGTGATAGACAATGTAGTTCTTTTTCATGTAATAATGTGGACATTGTCATTTTATTTCGCTATATATAGACTATGGAATGTGTGATGGTGATGGATTAAAGTTGGTTTATCTTTTAATTCCATTGTACTCAATTGCTATCCACGTACATATCAACTTATCGGCCAGGTTGGGTTATTATCCCACTGTGACGACGCTCTTTATACTGATGGGGATTGGTATAATCGTACCGATATGAGGAGGGTCGTTACAGAGATGGTATCAGAGCCCAAGGTTGAGATTGTACATGGGTAGACCATCACCGTCACAATATTGCAAAGTCTTTATAGGAAACTGTCCATATATGTAGAAATTACTAATAATGTATAGAAGATAGTTAAGGAGAATAGTTAGGATATAGTAACCTAGATCCTAACTAAATTAATTATTTTGCAGACTATGGCTGGACGTGGTAGATGTAGCGCTCAGTCTAGGAGGTATGAGTAGAGCCGCAAGGTAAAGAAATTCGTGAAAGGGCTCAAACCATCATTGAAAGCTAGGCTTTTGGAGTTTGATCCCCGTACTTTGGAAGAAGTTCTTGGCATGGAAAATAGGCAGAGAATAGAGTGGAATCATATCAAGGAGAAAAAGAAGGTCAGAAAAACTATGGCATCAGGCAGCGAGAAGCCCGAGTGCATTCATTGCGGAAGCGTCATGGCGGAAATGTATGTGGCGAAAGGAAGGAAGATGTCTTAGATGTGACAGCAAGGATCATCGGCTTAGGGAGTGACCGAATCTGAAGATGAAGTTCATTCCACGAGATGTTTCATCAATAGCAATAAAGGAGCAAGGATTGGCTGGAGATGACCTCGACGACGTCACACAGGTACTCGATTCGATCTTCGAGGATGAAGATTTTTCAAGGGGGGAGAGTGTGATACCCCGAAATTTCATTTTTTTTATACTGTGCTTGTGTATTTACTTGTTGTGTGTATAGCATATGTATTGAAATGTGCATATCACAATTTTTATACTCATGAACATATGCATGTATATATATGATATTTTATGTGAGAATAGGCAATTAACTAATTTTGTGTATATTGTGTATACTCAAATCCTAGGCATATAATGCTTAAGTAATACTGTGCATGTTTAATCTAATTACCAATGTGCATGTTGTATTTATCTATTTCATGCATAATGTACATAACTATGTTGTATATGTGTGTGTATGTATTTATACATATGTCAATCCAAGTGTGTGTATGCAATAATTAATGATTGTTGTATAAATTATTCTTAGTTAACTTATTTCATATTGCATCTTAACGATATTATGCATGTACTATCTAAATCTTGAAGTGCATATTATATTACTTATTCCATGGATATGGTGTGTAAATATATGAAGTACATATGTATACATGTGTGTTATCTTATGCATGTGATATCTAGATAATTCTATACGCATGAAGTTATCCATAGTATATACATATATTGTACTTAAATAGTGTTGTGCATACGATATGTAATACTCTTATCTACCTTGTAAGTACATGAGAGTTATTTTCGTACACATATAAATATATAAATATAAGTGTGCATGCATTATCTAGCTATTAATGTATGTAAAAAATTTATAAATTTCTTGCATATTGCATGTGTTGTGATAGTAAGAAGTTATTATCATACATCTTGTAAACAATTGTGAGTTTATTTCCTTGCATGCAATAACTATTTAAATGTGTATGAGTTATTTAATTATTGATATGCCTATTATATTTAATTATTCCATGCATGTTGTATGTAACATGATGTGTATATGTATACATACATATGTTAATCTTGTTTAAATGATATCTATCTACTTTTAAGCATGTTAAACTGTTTATGACATGTATGATACCTAAATAATAGTGTGTGTATTACATTTATATGTTCATGCATAATGCATATAATTATGTAGTGTGTATGTAGATATATATATATGGATGTTATTCTGAACATGTATCTTTGAGCATGCATGCATGCATGTTATCTTTAATTGAGATTATTATAAGTTTTATTTAAATAAATAAATTGATATACTGAATGCATATATATTTATTATTTATGCACACACTTCGTTGTTGGAGCGTGATTGTACGTTAATTGAATGCATAGCGGTGTTTTGGCCAAGCACTGTGTTGGCGGCAACATCTCTGGACGCCAACCCAGGTTGACTACAACCGATGTTGACGTCAATACAGGTTGACTACAACCGATGTTAACGTCAATATCCTTCCTGTGTAACGGTTCCACATTTGTTAACGCCCGCATTTTGGCCGGTTCCAGATTAAGAAACCCCATTAATGCGTAGGAAACCTACCCTATTGTGTACCCCAAACCCCAAGCCTATAAAATACTCATCTTAGGTGAAGGAAGTCTTTTTAGCATTGGTGGAACTCTAGCACTCGTAATGGAGAAAAGCTGAACTTTGGAGGGCCGAATCTGGTGACTGGAGGTGTTCCCCGAGGATCTACATCAACTTGGAGATAGCCTATACATAGGAGAAGAAGTCCCAACTCCGAGGAATCATCTTCATCGATAGAAGAACCAGATCTGAGGAGAGTTTGAGCACCTTCTGGCAGGGCCGAGGAGGGCTTCATCGACAAATCTTGATCTTCGTAGATTTATTTAGAGGCAAGTAAACCCCAGATCTCAATCATAAACATGTCCCCTAAGTCCAAGGTATTTTTCTGGATTTTTCTTGATTCCTAGAACCCCCAAAATTTCCCTTTGTTTTGAGTGTTGTCGTGTGCTGCTGGGAGGGAGTTGGCGGCAGCATCTGCTGCAGTCAAGTTCTTTAGGTTGGCGGCCCGGGATGTTGCAGTGAAAGTAGGCGGCCATCCCTTGCAGTTAACTTCTTTAGTGTCCTGAAAGTGCATTGTTTGATCTTCTTAGGCTGTTAAATGATTTCCGGATATAGGTACATGTTGCAAATTTTATGTGTGGTTGTACACAGTCACTAGGTCATATCATGAGGTTGCCCTAATTGTCTATGAACTGTGTTAATTATTAAAATTCAGTAACTAAACTATGAGCATGATATGAGCATGTTTAAATCTTGTATAAATGGATTTGCTGTAAGTTAGGTTTTGTAATTTTCACATGACAACATGAGGTCTGATATTAGATTTCTGAACTGTTAGCACCCAATCATGCTAATGCGTACCATGTTTAATGATATTTCAATGAATATGTCTGAAATCTTGTTAAATTGTAGAAATTATATTTACTGTTCAAAAAATCTGGAAAATTGAAGATGTGATTTGCTTACTGTTAATAACCTGTGATAAAAATGTAGAACTAAATTGATGACAACAAGTAATACTAGTTAAACCATGGGAATTGCTCATATTAGATGTGTTGAATCTAATCTTGTGTAATTCAGTAAATTTACAACATGTTTAGGACTGTAATGTGAGTTGTTTTACTTATGAAAACAGTAGTATCATGATTAGTCTAACTGAGACATGTGCAATTGATAAATAACACATGTAAAGTGATTTAATAGTTTAGTGAAATGTGTGAATAATGAGGGAAAATGTGATGAAGTAATGTGTAATAATGGGCCGTGATTAACACTGCTACCCTAGAGGTTTGAGAGCTGTACCATAGAAAAGTCCCTATGGTAGGCTCAACGTTGTGAAAAGTATATCCTAAAGGCATTAGGATGAAAACCTGGAATGGACAAGTACTACTGGATAGGTGGAGAGGGCTTCTCCCGTCTACGCAGTTACCAAGATTCGCCACTACATTGCCTAGGTGGTGGGTATGTGATTATGAGATGTGCTATGAGATGAGGTATGTGCTATGAGCTATGTGCTATGAGATATTGGTGTGTGTCCTCTAGTAGGTGGTTAGGACTATGTGTCATGGCAATTTAAGCGATATAATATGAACAAAGTGTAAGATGAGATGCGAATGTGGCACGTGATGAGTGCAAATGATATGATATGTGATAAGTGAAAATAAAAGAGTAAATGACATTAAGAATACGTGAAAAGATATGTAAGAGAGAGTTAATGTTAATGAAAGTGTGCTCGAATGTGAAAACCAATGTATTAATGCAATATGTTCATGTTTTCATGTATTAATACCTCAATTACAATATCATGTTTAGCATTATGTCATGTAGTTTATTAATCTTCATGTAATAAAGTATGTGAATAAACATATGTAACTATGTCATTTATCCAATATGAAAGGTGAACATGTAGGATTATTAAATAGATAAGATAACATGTGAACAATGTAAATCCATGTAATTGAGTTAATTCATGTCAAACAGCAAGTAAAGTATGGTTATGAAGGTGATAAATACAAGAAAGAATGTTTAGGTTCCATGCTAGATGTGATGTTTACTTAGCATAAAGTTCCATGCTTAAGTGCTTATTGTTGCCAACCAACTTGACTATGTTTTAACTCTTCAATTCATGCTAATAAATGTGAAATCGTGTGTAATGAGATTTATTTACATTAAAACAGCAAGTAAAATGTGCAATTAAATATGAAAAGTGCATGCGAAAAGTGAATAGTCATCATGCTAGGTTGTTCATTTCTTTATGCTTAATTCTATGTTCTAGTTTGTAGAAATGTATCATGAAATGGAAAACATTTGGATAGGTGAATCAAGCTACATGTTAGGTGTAGAGAACATGTACAAGTGTATGTTAGTAACCATGGCTTAGAATAAACATGTGATAGTCTAAAGCATGTCTAGGTGATTTAAATATGTGTTGATAGTTAGGAGTATGTACCATGTGTATTCTTGTAGCTAAAATGATAGTATGTATTTCCTTAGTGTATGATAGCTTAACATGAATGTGATATGTTTAAGGTTAAGTCTTTGGTTTGCTTGCTGAGTCTTTAGACTCATACTTGCTTCGGCATACAGGTTGACAGGTATCCCGTGCCAGAGGGAGGCATAGCGGAGGACGACATCTTGGAGGAGTAGTTGTGGAGTTTACTTAGAAGTTGTACTTTTCTTTTCATAGCATGAATAAAGTTTAATTGTATGGACATGTGATAGACAATGTAGTTCTTTTATCATGTAATAATGTGGACATTGTCATTTTATTTCGCTATATATGGACTGTGGAATGTGTGATGGTGATGGATTAAAGTTGGTTTACTCTTTTAATTCTATTGTACTCAATTGCTATCCACGTACATATCAACCTATCGGCCAGTGTTGGGTTATTATCCCACTGTGACGATGCTCTTTATACCGATGGAGATTGGTATAATCGTACCGGTATGAAGAGGGTCGTTACATCGTAACCCAACAAGTCATCTTCGACCTTTGTTGTATGTGTTTTCATTTTGAATAATGGTAAAAATAATTTATAAAAGTTAGATGCTAAAAGTGATGAAGGATTTTGTTAGGATATTTCAAAACCTAGAGGATACAAATATTAAATATTTAATAGAGAACTTTAACCATAGAACAAATAGTGCTCATATTATTTGATGAGACTAACCCTTCTATTAAGAGAATAGAAGAAGAAGAAGACTGTGTTGAAGATATGTGCAGGGATCTAGAGAAAACATCTCTTGAAGAAGAAAAAGAAAAAGAAAAGGAAGATCCTCCACTAGAAGAACTTCAACAGCAAGAAAACAATACGGACTGCCTAGAGAATTGAGGTATCACAGAGATCATCCAAGAGAAAACATTATAGGTGATCCTGAAGATAGGGTAAGAACAAGAGGTATGAATATTCCTTGTGATTTTTTCTTTTGTCTCTCAAATTAAGCCTAGGACAATCAATGATGCACTGGCTGATGAATCTTGGATCCTTGCCATGCAAGAGGAACTTAATCAGTTCCAACGCAACCAAGTTTGGACTCTTGTCCCTCGACCTTCTGACCATCTAGTTATGGGACCAGATGGGTCTTCAGAAATAAAATGGATGAATCATGAGTAATCACCAGGAACAAGGCCAGACTTGTAGCACAAGGATATTCCCAAGAAGAAGGCATTGATTTTGATGAAACTAATGCCCCAGTAGCTAGATTAGAGGCAATTCGAATTTTATTAGCATATGCATGCTCCCTCAATATCAATTTATTTCAAATGGATGTTAAAAGTGCTTTTCTGAATGGTTTCATAAAAGAAGAAGTTCATGTTGAGCAAGCACCAGGTTTTGAAGATACTAAATATCCAAATCATATTTTCCATTTAAAGAAAGCACTATATGGTTTGAAACAAGCTCCAAGAGCTTGGTATGAAAGATTAAGTGCTTATCTTATATCACATGATTTCATAAGAGGTAAAGTAGATAGCACTATTTATTAAGAAATTTTTAGAAGGAATCTTAATAATGTAAATATATGTTGATGATATTATTTTTGGTTCTACTAATGAATCACTTTGTAAATTCTTTGAGAATCTTAGGAAAAGTGAGTTTGAAATGAGTATGATGGGTGAGCTTAATTACTTTATTGGCTGTAAATCAAGCAGAGACCAAGGAAGACACTCACATTTGTCAAACCAAATATATTTCAGATTTACTTTCTAAATATGGTTTTGATAAATGTAAGCCCTTAGGAACACCCATGGCGCTCAGGAATAAAGTTAGATAGTGATCCACTTGGCAAGAAGGTAGATCAAAAGGTCTATAGAGGCATGATAGGATCACTACCCTATCTTACTACTAGTAGACCAGATATAATGTTCAGTGTATGTTTGTATGCAAGATTTCAAGCTGATCCTAAAGAATCACATGTTCATGCTGTTAAAAGTATTTTTAGATATCTTATACAAGTAAATTAGGTTTATGGTATCCCAGATGTTTTGATTTCAAATTAATTAGATATAGTGATGCTGACTATGCTGGATGCAAATAGATAGAAAAAGTATCAGTGGTACTTGCCAAATACTTACAGATGCTTAATTTCTTGGTCTTTCAAAGAGCAGAATTAGTGGCATTATCCATAATAGAAGCAGAATACATTGCATCTGGAAGTTGCTGCACTCAACTGTTGTGGATCAAACACCAATTTGAAGACTATGGTCAAACACTTCAAGAAATTTCAATGCTGTGTGACAACACAAGCGCAATCATTTGACCAAAAAGTATATTGAGATTAGACATCACTTCATCAGGGACCATGAAGTAATGGTGACATTCTACTAGATTTTGTTTCAACGGAAAATCAACTTGCTGATATTTTTACTAAACCTCTTCCTGAAGATAGATTCACATCTATTAGAAGAGAAATAGGTATGTGTAATCTTGATTAAATTACTATGATAAATTCATGATTGAATTATATGTTAAGAACTCACTGTGGAATTTTCAAAGTCCCAGTACTGCGACTCATGAAGTCGGAGTGGAGATTGCGACTTTTAAAAGTTAGAGTCTACCACGACTCATGATGAGAGAAGTGTGCTTTGCAACTCTTGAAAGTCGGATGAGTACTTCGACTCTTTACAGTCGGAGTCTGTATAAGTGCTCTAATTAATTTAATATAATAAATGTTAATAATTTTTAAATTTAAAGGAGTATTTATTACGGTAATGGTACATCCCTTAATGCCCACCATTCATCTCCTCATCCTTGGTCCGTTACTTTCCAACTTCTATATTAGGACAACCCTTTCCCTTTTCCTAAGCACCCTTTCAAACTCTCTCTGACTCTCCTGTCATCTTCTTCCTCTTCCCGCGAAGTACTGTTCATCTTCTTTGGAAACTGTCTTCAGAGTAATTGCAAAACTCTCATCTCCTTTGAAGAAAGGTAGGATCTTTGATCTCTAAACTACATTTCTTTCACTCCTTGACAATCTTCTGAGTCTTCTCTGTTGCTCTCCATCCAGATGGCATCATCTAGGAACTGAGTTCGCCCCTGAATAGTTCCACTGCCTTACTTCTTCCAAGGTCACCATTTGTTCCGGGAAGGTTGTAGACTTTTCCCAGTTGCATGGTAGTCTAGGGTGGGTAGAAGAAACCCTAGCAGCAATGGGTTGATCTAGACTGTGTCAGATTTCTGAACCCACCTTCGAGAGTGCCCTTAAGGCCTTCTTTGTTTCTCTTCAAGTCTCCTCAGAAAGTTCAATTACAGAGTATGTGAAAGGCACGAAAGTTACAGTTCTGAAGACATGTTAGTGGAACTCTTGGACTATCCCAACTTCGGCACCAACTTAGTGAGATTGTCCCAAGGGATAAGCAGAAGATGGGTATCATTGGAAGCCTGGAACAGTAAGCAAGAAAGGATTGCTAGTCAATGAGTTGTCTACAGAGAAGATGATCATCCATTTTGTCATCACCAACATCATTACTCCCAGGGCTAGGACTGTAGCAACCAGAATTTTTGGAAAAATTAAAAATTTACATAATATTAAAATTTTGATTTATTAGAAAATCAATAAAAGAAAATAAATTAATGGAAAGAGAATTAAATAAACCCGTTAAATGAAAAGAAGTAATGGGCTTTATTAAATTGACCCAATAGAATTTTGTGGGCCAAAATAGGAATTTTTAAAAGGGGAATAATGGAAAAACCCCTAAATTCGTAACTAAAATAATGCTTAATTATAAAAGAAGCATTAATGCATTAAAAAGGAAGTTTGAGTTGGATTGGGATTCCTAAACCTACCCTAATGGGTGCTAACGAAATTAGCTCCCATCCTAACCCAATTAGGAGATCTCATGCCTAAAAAGGGAGGAGAAGGAACTAGAAAATTTGGAATAAAAGGGGAATTAGAGTCATAATAGGAAATAAAATGGGGAGATGCTTAAATACTCCTCTAAAACCTTCATGGCGGCCCTAGCTCGTGTCAAGGGGTTTTCTAGACGTAGGGAGAGGCCAAGGAGGAAAGGAATTCGTGGGGAAAAGTCTGCTCAAAGCTTCCTCCTTCGTTCTTCAAGTTCTTAACCCTAGAAGAGGAAAAGTATAAAAGGTAGGCATTCTCTCGAGCATAAACTATGAAATTTAACTGTAGGTTTTTCCCATCATAATGAACAAAGCCCTCAAATTTTGTAATTTTCCTTCCACCCAATCTTTTGTTATGGATTTTTGAACTTCTGCAAGTTGCTTGACACCGAGCTCTCATCAAAATTCTTGTTCCCCATGTACACTTGATAACTTGACACAAAATTTTACTGGAAATACTGACAGTTGTTAGGGATCTTTTGCCACTAAAAGCCCTAATTTTCATCTACTCTATCTTGCGAATAAATTCTTGCATCTCCACTGTTCATAGTTTGTTGTACTCCATGTTTCATTTGATTAAACCCTATCTAAAACATATCCGTTTTCAAATTCCTATTTACTGTAAGTACTCACGCATGTCTAGATCAATATGCAACTAGTTTCATTATTTTTCATCGACTGTGCTATTTGTTCTTATTTTCTAAATCCTCCTGTATCAAATATATTAAGATTGGCCCACAATCCAAAGTCCTGTCTGATTCCTGTCGGACTCAGGCGCAGGCCCTGTGAACACGACGGCCCGATAGGCCGCGTTCAGAGGTCTTGTCGTGACAGCATCAACCGTCGCGATCTGAATGCGACGGGCATTGCCGTCGCGATCCGTGCGCCTGTCCTGACCGACCATCACGATCCTTGCAAGCCCACGTTGTGATCTGACCACCTGTCATGACCGACCCGTCGCGATCTAACCTGAACCTGTCGCGACCCTTACTAGGGTGCGTCGCGTTCACAGGATTTTTGTAGAAAAACACCTGATTTGCAATGCTCTAATTGCCTATTATGCTTATACCCTTTAATCCCAGTTATACCTGCAGTAATTTCACTTAATATAAATTGAACATTTATATGTGATTTAAAATACATACACACGACTAATTTCCATCTCTGATTTCATGACACATGCACACACTTTGAACCTTCCAAATGTGGCTTAATTGGCATTAACTTGTTACTAATATATCTGGTAATTATGGAATTAATTGCTTTATTTTACGATTCGTGCGATGTTTTGGAATACCGATCTCGACGCTCCACTATTCTAGAATTCCTCTAGAATGTCGAGCACTTGTTTCTATAATTACACCCTCTTGACTTGGATGAACTCTCTGTCGGATACTCCTTTCGCCGGACTAGTGAATCCTTGTTGAAGGCCTCTGTAAGTCTCCTCTATCCATGGATTCCCATGGTCGACGAGCCAGTTGTACCCTAACACCTATGATATCCTTTAGGGTCAAGATGATCCAAACGGCCATTAGAAGTCCGCTTTCATCTTGAATCATGCTAGACCTCTAGACCTGTGCATAACATGGCCAACGGAAAGGTAGTGAATTCCACCTGACTGCCAACACCAAGTGCGTGTGTTGTGCAACTGTTACTATCGTCTATTTACTCGACGTGTTACGTGCAATGTCCACTAGCTCTCATCTATACTCTACTCTCTCGTCTATTCACGTTCACTCTGCTATCTCGTCTATTCATCTAGTGCTCTTATCTAATTCTTGGTACTCTTTATTGGCCATTGACTGATTGTCTAAAGATAAACAATATAACCAATGTCTGGCAATATATAAGGGCCCGATCTGGTCCTGGGATGTGAGCCCGAAAGTGCTAGTGCCCATAGGAGTTAAATGATCAGAGTGTTGGCAATACACTCGAGTGCTATCTATCTCGACTATCTAAATGACAATCAAAAGTGCTATGTTCTCTCTCTGTGTCTATTGACAAAAAGTGCTATGCTATACTCGTTGTGCTATTGCTATACTTTGTGCTATTGTGCTATGGCTATCCTGCTATTTTTTCTATACTGGACACATGCTATTTTTGGAAAGTCTTGCTATTTCGATCATGCACTATCCTGCTATCTTTTACCATACTTGACTTTCTCATTCTATCATTAGCTACTCTGCCTTTAATACATTATTATTTAAAGCCTGCTTGAGCCTGAGATTTAAGTCCTACTGGGCGTTGTTCGCTCACCCTGCGTTATTTGTCGTTGTGTTCTCAGGTGAGACCGAGGATGAACTATACACTCAAGAGGACGCGAACGACTTGGAGTGATGTCATGGGTACCCTAGCGTCCTAGAACTATGTTTAGCGTGTAGTAGTTAGGTTTGAAGTTTAGTCTTTTGCTTTATTTCAATGTATTTGGGCCCTATAGATTGACTCTAATATTATTGGTTGTAACTAGACATTTGGAAAGTTATCAATGAGAAAGATTTGCTTTAGTATTATTCATTGTGCAATGGTTTGATGTCTAGTACTTGCTCTATACCCGTTTACCTGCAACTGTCTCGCGTTCGGATATTCTGCGTAGGGGCGTGACAAGCACCCATTCCTCTATAACTGCCAAAGATGGTAGTTTGCTTTTTTGGACTATCCAAAGACATAGGGTCAACCTGCCAGCAGTTATTCTGGAAAAGATGGTAGCATCCAGAAATTTGTAAGAGTCCCTTCCATATGGACCTCTACTTACCCTGATCTTTAAGAGATTTCAGTGGACCTTAGTGGAGAAATCTCAGTGGAAGTAAAAGAAAAGATTGGCTTGTCTACATTGAGAAGAAGCCACTATACTTTGGAGAACAAAAGTCGGAATTTATGGGTTAGGATTTTGTGCGCCGGTGCACCCATGAGACCTTCCCTGAGAAGCACTGGAGTCATCATCCATTCCAGTCAGTTAGAAAGTAGGAGAAGCTAGAGAAGAAAGAGCAGAAGCCCCCTCTCAAGACCAACAAGAACAGAAACAGGAAGAGAGCAACAAGGGATTCAGCAAGAACAATTGCCAATCCAACAAGAGAAAGTTCTTGCCTTATCTCCAGGGCATGATACACCTGGAGAGACCATCAAGCAGGTACTTAGAGATTTAAGAGGCAAGGGAGTACCAAGAACAAGGAGATTTTTCCAGATCTACTCCAGTAATGCAAGTGTTTGAAAAAGTGTAGCATCATTCCTCCCCTTCTCATTTTGAGACCCATCCAGGTCTCAGGGGGAGAGTAGCAACAACATAAATATAATGATGGATCTACTGACAAAGAAACAAGAGATTCTGTCAATTCTTCATATTGAAGTCAAATTTATTGATGCCAAGTTTGATGCTATAGCTGAGGAGGTCCAGCAGATGAAGGACCTTTTGCTTCAGTTAGTGTGCCAACAGGGCACTAAACATCATCTGTTCCTCCCTCTACTCATCAAGAAGAGCAGCAACACCATGATGAACAAGAAGAACAAGTGCAGCAGCAGCCTGAGCAAGAACAACAGTTAGAGCAAGAGCAACAGTAGCAAGAGCCAGAGCCAGAGCAGCCCTCAGTGGTAATTGTGGAAGATCAGCAGAAGTCTGAGCAGCAGCAGCATTCCTCAGTAGCAGTTGATCTAAGCAACAGCAGCAGCAGTAGGAGTCTAGGCTTACGAGGCCACTAGAGTCTCTAGGTTTAGAGGAAGATGTCAGGTCCAAGGTCAAGACCTTTAAGAGGAAGGTTAGAAGAAGACTCCATAAGAATGGTCATCCTGTGTCCTTCAACCCCTCGACCATTTCCACTCCTCCTGCTCCTACTATTTCCTCTACTCCTACTCCTCCTGAACCAGAACAACCACCTACATCCTCATCTCAACCTACTACCCCCACTTCTCCCACTCCTCTAGCTCCTTCTGTTGATGAACCACAACAACAACCTCCACCTCCTACCTCATCTGATCCTCCTCCCTCTACATCTCTTCTAGAGGATCAGCCAGTTGCCTTTGATAATGTCAAGTTTTCCATCTACCCACTGAAATACTATTTCAAACCATCTCAGGAACACAGACCCACTCTCCAAACCCAACCTCCTAGTTTCTTTTCTTCTCTTCCTACTGCATCCACTCCTTTAGCAAGCAGATCCACCCTTTCACTGTAAGAAAAAGTACCTATTGTACTACTTTCATCTAAAGGTGGGCGAATGTTAAAAGAAAACCCTACTAAACTACTTCCTCTTTTTTGGTATACATTATCTACCATTCAGAACATCACATGAACATGTTCAGGGAATTCCTATCCATCAAGGCATTCCTAGAAGTCCATGAAATGCCAGGTTTCACCTTTGAGGACTAGCTTCCTTCTCTCCTCCATTCATCACAAGTATTGTTGGCTGATATCCAGCTGATTTCTCAGAAAATCCACAGTCTGAATTCCAAAGAATTTCTTGAAATCTATCATGGTGAAGCCACTAGATACCAGCAAACCCAATCTAGGAACCAATTCATGGATATTCATCTTCACCTGAATCTTAGGTTCTATGACATGTTGGCAACCTCATTAGAGACTCTCAGGCCAAGTACACTAAGATGAAGGAATTCAATCTTGCCAGGTTCAGATTGGGATTGTCTAATGTCAACAAAGGCCAATGGGAAAACATTATCAGAGGTCAGAGACAGATTTCCCCCTCCATGACTGTTGGATTATCTTTTGGTTTGTACCCAAGCTTAATTGGTGCCATTTTTGCAAGAAAAGATTTTGCATAGCTTGTTTTCAACAGACACATCTGAATAGCCACAAGATTCAGGATCAAGTATAATATGAATTATCTTTTCATAGATTTGTCCTCATGCAAGCACCTAAGAATTCCCAGCACTTGTTAGACTATCAGATTTATTTTGCTGAGTCTGAGAGATTCTATAGGATCAATGGGCAGCTGCATATCCTGAAGACCTTTCTGATTGAAAAAAATTGAAGATCTTAATTGTTGAGTATCTCTGCAAAGGATATGAGACTCTTTGGAAGTCTCTTGCTCATAAATGGAAGTAGAGGTACTTAATCTATTATCAGCTAAGGAAGCTACAATTCATCAAGGACTGCATTGAAATATTACTGTGCATGACTTTCTCCATTTAGCAGCCTCTAGGAAATTTGTCCCTCTCAAAGCTCTTCTGGGTCGTAGCCACTATTATAAGAGACTCACCTGGTTCCACAACTGTCATGTAAAATCTTATAGGAAACTCCCTTTAATATGCCCCACCTATAAGATTGATGCCAGTCTCTTTGAAAATTTCTTCCCTAATATGAGAAGAACCTATGGGCTCTTCTCCAGCCTTTCTTAGATCAAGTCCCTCGTTCCCTGTACTTACCTACCTCTTTATCCAAGTCCTAGACACTTTTATGTACTTGAGTATTTTAGTTTATGATACATTTTTGTTTCCTATTTATGTTTCTGGATATAGATTTATCTCCTTTTCTCCTTCATTTTGTTACCTTTTCTGTTAATGCCACAAAGGGGGAGAAAAAGTCAAAAACAAATAACTAAGTTCTCCAGAAGATCACATGCTTGCAAATCTAAAATTTGCTTTTTACTGTCTATTTAAAAGTTTTCATCATTAACAAAATGGGGGAGAATTGTTGTGCAACTATCCCTAAGAAAATCATTTAATATTTTATTTATTATAACATTGTGATTTTGCTATGACAAAACCTTTCAAAAGACTCTTTACAAATTAAATACACTAATACATATACCACAGAAAATATTTTGGACAACTTCATCTCGAAAATTTTTCTAAGTCCACAGACTACTCTATGTATCACACTAACTTTGAATATAGTCTCTGACTTTCTCAAGTCGAATCATAGTCTGCAAGTTTATCTCGAAAATTTTTTCTAAGTCCACATACTACTCTATGTATCATACTAAATTTGACTGTTGACTCCGACTCCATAAGTCGAAGTGTTCTGAGTCTTGTGTTCTGGACTCCAACTCTCTGAAGTCGAATGCCACTCTCCGACTCCCAAACGTCGAAGTATCTATCTTATTTCTGTCCAAGTCTATGGAAGTCGAATGATTATCTCCGACTTCTTAAAATTGATGTATGATTTTCTAATACTCATCTATCCGACTTCTTGAAGTCGAATCTCACTGTCTTACTGTAACTTCTGAGAATCGAATGTCTTCATGATTCTGACTCTGACTTCTAAAGTCGAAGTACACCTTCTTATGAATTCGACTTCTCTGACAGTTTGTATACTTGTACTTTTTTGTATAGATATTATGTTATTTTATTGTTTTGATTCATCTATGTAAATGTAACCTTTGTCAGAACTCATTACTTCTATATGTTTCTTAAATATTAATAGTTCATCAGATTATCATTAATTAATTATTCTGACAAGATGACACTACAAGAAAAAGTGGTATTTCCGACGGACATAATCCGTCAGAAAGGGTGCCTTCCGACAACTTTCTGTCGAACGATCGTCGGAAAACGTCCGTCGAAAAATTTTGGTCAGAATTTACCGACGGAATACGAATCCGTCGGCAATCCGTCGGAAATTTCGACATAATATTCTGTCGGAATATTCATCTGTAACTTCCGACCGAAATTAGTCGGAAACTGTTGTCATAAAATGGTCAGTGTATTCCGACTGAAGACCATCAGAAAATCTGTCGGAAAGTCCATTGGTAACTTCCGACGGAAAGAATACGTCTGAACTTATTTCATCGGAACTTCGGACTGAAATGCCGACGGATAAGTGCCGTCGGTCAACTATAATTTCCGATGGATACATCTGTCAGAAAATCCGTCGGAAATAAGTAATATATTTTTTTGAATTACAGAAATTAACAATGATAAATTACAAAACTTGTTAAAATATTCATGCATTCGACAATAACATGTACTCACAATGAAACATAAAATCATAAAACATAACAATATAAAATCATGCACAATAATATGCTAAAAATCAAGACAGGTCTGTTGGATCTTCCGCCGTCCCCGCCTCATGATCGTCAAGTGCCGGAGGATCCTATATTAAAAAAATTAATATGAGAAACATTAATAACAATTAATATACAAACATTATTTTAAAAATTAATAAATTTAAAACAAATGATTATTCCTCAAGTTTAATTAGAAAATATTTTGGATCCTTTAGACTTGGGTTTTTTTTAGATTAGTCATTTGAACGCCCAACCAAACCGGGAATCCAATTCGAATTCCGTCAGTTCGCGCACACATCACTTTCACCTACCCGTCGTGTCAGAGTGAACGACACGCCGATCAGATCCCTATTTGGGATTTTGGACCCCCGAGTTGCTTGTTCTGATCTAATTCCATGGGTATTTTTTAGATTAGTCATTTGAATGCCCAACCCAAACCAGGAATCTAATTCGGATTCCGTCAGTTCGCACACGTCAATTTCACCTACCCAGTCATGTCGGAGCGAACGACACGTCGATCAGATCCTATTTTGGGATTTTGAACCCCTGGGTTGCTTGTTCTGATCCTTTAGACTTGGTTTTTTTTTAGATTAGTCATTTGAACGCCCACCCAAATCGAGAATCTAATTCGGATTCCGTCAGTTCGCACACGTCAATTCACCTACCCAGTCGTGTCGGAGTGAACGACACATCGATCGGATCCCATTTTGAGATTTTGGACCCCCAGGTTGCGTGTTTTGATCCTTTAGACTTGGGTTTTTTTTAGATTAGTCATTTGAACGCCCAACCAAATCTGGGAATCCAATTCGGATTCCGTTGGCACATGTCAATTTCACACCACCCCATCGTGTCGGAGAGTGAACAACAGGTCGATCGGATCCCATTTTGGGATTTTGAAACCTCGGGTTGCATGTATTGATCTTTTAGACTTGTGGTTTTTCTTAGATTAGTGATTTGAACGCCCAACCCCATCCGAGAATCCAATTCGGATTCTGTCAGTTCACACATGTCAATTTCACCCACCCGGTGGTGTCGGAGTGAACGACACGTCGATCGGATCCCATTTTGGGATTTTGGACCCCCGGGTTCGGTGTTTTGATCCTTTAGACTTGTTTTTTTTTAGATTAGTCATTTGAACGCCGAACCCAATCCGGGAATCCAATTCGGATTCCGTCAGTTCGCACACATCAATTTCACCCACCCAGTCGTGTCGGAGCGAACGACATGTCGATCGGATCCTATTTTGGGATTTTGGACCCCCGGGTTGCTTGTTCTAATCCTTTAGACTTTTGGTTTTTTTTAGATTAGTCATTTGAACGCCCAACCCAAATCGAGAATCCAATTCGGATTCCGTCAGTTCGCACACGTCAATTTCACCTACCTAGTCGTGTCAAAGAAAACGACACATCGATCGGATCCCATTTTGGGATTTTGGACCCCAGGGTTGCGTGTTTTGATCCTTTAGACTGGTTTTCTTTTAGATTAGTCATTTGAACGCCCAACCCAATCCGACAATCCAATTCGAATTCCGTCAGTTCGTACACGTCAATTTCACCCACCCGATCGTGTCGGAGTGAACGACATTGATCGGATCCCATTTTGGGATTTTGAACCCCCGGGTTGCTTGTTCTGATCCTTTAGACTTGAGTTTTTTTTAGAATAGTCATTTGAATGCCCAACCTAAACTGGGAATCCAATTCGGATTCCATCAGTTCGCACACGTCAATTAACCTACCCGGTCATGTCGGAGCGAACGACACAACGATCAGATCCCATTTTGGGATTTTGGACCCCCGGGTTGCATGTTTTGATCCTTTAGACTTGGTTTTTTTTAGATTAGTCATTTGAACGCCAACCCAATCCGAGAATCCAATTCAGATTCTGTCAGTTCGCAAACATCAACTTCACCCACCCGGTCGTGTCGGAGCGAATGACACGTCGATCGGATCCGATTTTGGGATTTTGGACCCCCAAGTTGCGTGTTTTGATCCTTTAGACTTGGGTTTTTTTTAATTAGTCATTTGAACGACCAACCCAATCCCGGAAGGAATCCAATTCGGATTCCGTCAGTTCGCACACGCCAATTTCACCCACCCCGTCGTGTCAGAGTAAATGGCACGTCAATCGGATCCCATTTTGGGATTTTGGACCCCCGGGTTGCGTGTTTTGATCCTTTAGACTTGGGTTTTTTTAGATTAGTCATTTGAACGCCCAACCCAATCCGGGAATCCAATTCGGATTTCATCAGTTCGCACACATCAATTTCACTCCCCCGGTCATGTTGGAATGAACGACACGTCGATCGGATCCCATTTTCCGATTTTGGACCCCCGGTTGCGTGTTTTGATCCTTTAGACTTGGGTTTTTTTTAGATTAGTCATTTCAATGCCCAACCCAATCCGGGAATCCAATTCGGATTTTGTCAGTTCGCACACGTCAATTTCACCCACCCAGTCATGTCGGAGCAAACGACACGTCGATCGGATCCCATTTTGGGATTTTGGACCCCCGGGTTGCGTGTTTTGATCCTTTAGACTTGGGTTTTTTTTAGATTAGTCATTTGAACGCCCAACCCAATCCGGAATCCAATTCGGATTCCGTCAGTTCGTACACATCAATTTCACCCATCAGGTCGTGTCGGAGCAAACGACACGTCGATCGGATCCCTTTTGGGATTTTGGACCCCCGGGTAGCGTGTTTTAATCCTTTAGACTTGAGTTTTCTTTAGATTAGTCATTTGAACGCCCAACCCAATTCGAGAATCCAATTCGAATTCCGTCAGCATGTATACATCAATTTCACCAACCCAGTCGTGTCGGACCGAATGGCACGTCGATCGGATCCCATTTTGGGATTTTGAACCCCCGGGTTGCTTGTTCTGATCCTTTAGACTTGGGGTTTTTTTAGATTAGTCATTTGAACGCCCAACCCAATCCGGGAATCCAATTCGGATTCCGTCAGTTCGCACACATCAATTTCACTCACCCGGTCGTGTGGAACGAACGACACGTCGATCGGATCCCATTTTGCGATTTTGGACCCCCGGGTTGTGTGTTTTGATCCTTTAGACTTGGGGTTTTTCTTTAGATTAGTCATTTCAATGCCCAACCCAATCCGGGAATCCGATTCGGATTCCGTCAGTTCGCACACGTAAATTTCACCCACTCGGTCGTGTCGGAGCGAACGACACGTCGATCAGATCCCATTTTGGGATTTTGAACCCCCGGGTTGCTTGTTCTGATCCTTTAGATTTGGGTTTTTTTTAGATTAGTCATTTGAACGCCCAACCCAATCCGGGAATCCAATTCAGATTCCGTCAGTTCGCACACATCAATTTCACTCATCCGGTCGTGTTGGAACGAACGACACGTCGATCGGATCTCATTTTGGGATTTTTGACCCCCGGGTCGCGTGTTTTGATCTTTTAGACTTGGGTTTTTTTTTAGATTAGTCATTTCAATGCCCAACCCAATCCGAGAATCCAATTCGGATTCTGTCAGTTCGCACACGTCAATTTCACCCACCCAATTGTGTCGGAGCAAACGACACGTCGACCGGATCTGATTTTGGGATTTTGGACCCCCGGGTTGCGTGTTTTGATCCTTTAGACTTGAGTTTTTTTTAGATTAGTCATTTGAACTCCCAACCCAATCCGGGAATCCAATTCGGATTCTGTCAGTTCGCACACATCAATTTCACCCACCAGGTCGTGTCGGAGCAAACGACACATCGATCGGATCCCATTTTGGGATTTTGGACCCCCGGGTCGCGTGTTTTGATCCTTTAGACTTTGGTTTTTTTTAGATTAGTCATTTGAACGCCCAACCCAATCCGAGCATCCATTTGGATTCCGTCAGTTCGCACACGTCAATTTCACTAACCCAGTCATGTCGGAGCGAATGGCACGTCGATCGGATACCATTTTGGGATTTTGAACCCCCGTGTTGCTTGTTCTGATCCTTTAGACTTGGGTTTTTTTTAGATTAGTCGTTTGAACGCCCATCCCAAACCGGGAATCCAATTCGGATTCCATCAGTTCGCACACGTCAATTTCACCTACCCAGTCGTGTCGGAACGAACGACACATCGATCGGATCACATTTTGGGATTTTGGACCCCGGATTGCGTGTTTTAATCCTTTAGACTTGGCTTTTTTATAGATTAGTCATTTGAACGCCCAACCCAATCCAGGAATCCAATTCGGATTCCGTCAGTTCGCACACGTCAATTTCATCCACCTGGTCGTGTCGGAGTGAACGACATGTTGATCAGATCTCATTTTGGGATTTTTAACCCCCGGGTTGCTTGTTATGATCCTTTAAACTTGGGTTTTTTTGAGATTAGTCATTTGAACGCCCAACCCAAACTGGGAATCCAATTCGGATTTCGTCAGTTCACACACGTCAATTTCACCCAGCCGGTCGTGTCGGAGCGAACAACACGTCGATCGGATCCATTTTAGGATTTTGGACCCCCGGGTTATGTGATTTAATCCTTTAGACTTTGGTTCTTTTAGATTAGTCAATTGAATGCCCAACCCAATCTGGGAATCCAATTTGTATTCTGTCAGTTCGCACACGTAAATTTCACCTAACCGGTCGTGTCGGAGCAAACGACACGTCGATCGGATCCTATTTTGGGATTTTGGACCCCCGAGTTGTGTGTTTTGATCCTTTAGACTTGGGATTTTTTTAGATTAGTCATTTGAACACCCAACCCAATCCGAGAATCCATTCGAATTCCGTCAGTTCGCACACGTCAATTTCATCCACCTGGTCGTGTCGGAGTGAACGACATGTTGATCAGATCTCATTTTGGGATTTTTAACCCCCGGGTTGCTTGTTCTGATCCTTTAGACTTGTGTTTTTTTTAGATTAGTCAATTGAATACCCAACACAAACCGAGAATGCAATTCGGATTCCATCAGTTCGCACACGTCAATTTCACCTGCCCAATCGTGTCGGAGTGAATGACACATCGATCAAATCCCATTTTGGGATTTTGGGCCCCCGGGTTGCGTGTTTTGATCCTTTAGACTTGGTTTTTTTTAGATTAATCATTTGAACGCCCAACCCAATCCGGGAATCCAATTCAAATTCCGTCATTTCGCAAACATCAATTTCACCCACCCGGTCATGTCGGAGTGAATGGCACGTCGATCGGATCCCATTTTGGGACTTTGGACCCCAGGGTTGCGTGTTTTGATCCTTTAGACTTGGGTTTTTTTTTTTAATTAGTGATTTGAATGCCCAACCCAATCCCGGAATCCAATTCGGATTCCGTCAGTTTGCACACGTCAATTTCACCCACCCGGTCGTGTCAGAGTGAACGACACGTCGATCGGATCCCATTTTGGGATTTTGGACCCCCGGGTTGCGTGTTTTGATCCTTTAGACTTGGGGTTTTTTTAGATTAGTCATTTGAACGCCCAACCCAATCCGGGAATCCAATTCGGATTCCATTAGTTCGCACACATCAATTTCACTCACCTGGTCGTGTTGGAGCGAACGACACGTCGATCGGATCCCATTTTATGATTTTGGACCCTCGGGTTGCGTGTTTTGATCCTTTAGACTTGGGTTTTTTTTAGATTAGTCATTTCAATGCCCAACCCAGTCCGGGAATCCAATTCGGATTCCGTCAGTTCGCACATGTCAATTTCACCCACCCAGTTGTGTCGGAGCAAACGACATGTCGATCGGATCCCATTTTTGGATTTTGGACCCCCGGGTTGCGTGTTTTGATCCTTTAGACTTGGTTTTTTTTTAGATTAGTCATTTGAACGCCCAACCCATCCGGGAATCCAATTCAGATTCCGTCAGTTCGCACACATCAATTTCACCCACCAGGTCGAGTCGGAGCAAACGACACATCGATCGGATCACATTTTGGGATTTTGGACCCCCGGGTCGCGTGTTTTGATCTTTTAGACTTGGGTTTTTTTAGATTAGTCATTTGAACGCCCAACCCAATTCGAGAATCCAATTCGGATTCCGTCAATTCGTACACGTCATTTCACCCACCCGGTCGTGTCAGAGCGAATGACACGTCGATCGGATCCCATTTTGTGATTTTGAACCCCCGGGTTGCTTGTTCTGATCCTTTAGACTTGAGGTTTTTTTAGATTAGTCATTTGAACGCCCAACCCAAACTGGGAATCCAATTCGGATTCCGTCAGTTCGCACATGTCAATTTCACCTACCTGGTCGTGTCGGAGCGAACGACACATCGATCGGATCCCATTTTGGGATTTTGGGCCACAGATTGCGTGTTTTGATCCTTTAGACTTGGATTTTTTATAGATTAGTCATTCGAACGCCCAACCCAATCCAGGAATCCAATTCGGATTCCGTCACTTCGCACACGTCAATTTCACCCACCTAGTCGTGTCGGAGCAAACGACATGTCGATCAAATCCCATTTTGGGATTTTGAACCCCCGGGTTGCTTGTTCTGATCCTTTAGACTTGGTTTTTTTTTATATTAGTCATTTGAACGCCCAACCCAAACTGGGAATCCAATTCGGATTCCGTCAGTTCGCACACGTCAATTTCACCCACTCGGTCGTGTCGGAGCGAACGACACATCGATCTTTCCATTTTGGGATTTTGGACCCCCGGGTTGCGTGATTTGATCATTTAGACTTTGGTTTTTTTTAGATTAGTCAATTGAACGCCCAACCCAATCCGGGAATCCAATTTGTATTCCGTCAGTTTGCACACGTAAATTTCACCCACCCGGTCGTGTCGGAGCAAATGACACGTCGATCGGATCCTATTTTGGGATTTTGGACCCCCGGGTTGCGTGTTTTGATCCTTTAGACTTGGGTTTTTTTTAGATTAGTCATTTGAACGCCCAACCCAATCCGGGAATCCAATTCGGATTCCGTCAGTTCACACACGTCAGTTTCACCCACCCGGTCCTGTCAGAGTTAATGACATGTCGATCAGATCCCAATTGGGATTTTGGACCCCCGGATTGCGTGTTTTGATCCTTTAGACTTGGGTTTTTTTTTAGATTAGTCATTTGAACGCCCAACCCAATCCGGGAATCCAATTCAGATTCCGTCAGTTCGCACACATCAATTTCACCCACCAGGTCGAGTCGGAGCAAACGACACATCGATCGGATCACATTTTGGGATTTTGGACCCCCGGGTTGCGTGTTTTGATCCTTTAGACTTGGGTTTTTTTTAGATTAGTCATTTGAACGCCCAACCCAATTCGAGAATCCAATTCGGATTCCGTCAATTCGTACACGTCAATTTCACCCACCCGGTCGTGTCAGAGCGAATGACACGTCGATCGGATCCCATTTTGTGATTTTGAACCCCCGGGTTGCTTGTTCTGATCCTTTAGACTTGAGGTTTTTTTAGATTAGTCATTTGAACGCCCAACCCAAACTGGGAATCCAATTCGGATTCCGTCAGTTCGCACATGTCAATTTCACCTACCTGGTCGTGTCGGAGCGAACGACACATCGATCGGATCCCATTTTGGGATTTTGGGCCACAGATTGCGTGTTTTGATCCTTTAGACTTGGATTTTTTATAGATTAGTCATTCGAACGCCCAACCCAATCCAGGAATCCAATTCGGATTCCGTCACTTCGCACACGTCAATTTCACCCACCTAGTCGTGTCGGAGCAAACGACATGTCGATCAAATCCCATTTTGGGATTTTGAACCCCCGGGTTGCTTGTTCTGATCCTTTAGACTTGGTTTTTTTTTATATTAGTCATTTGAACGCCCAACCCAAACTGGGAATCCAATTCGGATTCCGTCAGTTCGCACACGTCAATTTCACCCACTCGGTCGTGTCGGAGCGAACGACACATCGATCTTTCCATTTTGGGATTTTGGACCCCCGGTTGCGTGATTTGATCATTTACTTTGGTTTTTTTTAGATTAGTCAATTGAACGCCCAACCCAATCCGGGAATCCAATTTGTATTCCGTCAGTTTGCACACGTAAATTTCACCCACCCGGTCGTGTCGGAGCAAATGACACGTCGATCGGATCCTATTTTGGGATTTTGGACCCCCGGTTGCGTGTTTTGATCCTTTAGACTTGGGTTTTTTTTAGATTAGTCATTTGAACGCCCAACCCAATCCGGGAATCCAATTCGGATTCCGTCAGTTCACACACGTCAGTTTCACCCACCCGGTCCTGTCAGAGTTAATGACATGTCGATCAGATCCCTTTGGGATTTTGGACCCCCGGATTGCGTGTTTTGATCCTTTAGACTTGGGTTTTTTTTTTTAAATTAGTCATTTGAACTCCCAACCCATCTGATAATCCAATTCAGATTCCGTCAGTTCGCACACATGAATTTCACCCACTCGGTCGTGTCGGAGCGAATGGCACATCGATCGGATGCCATTTTGGGATTTTGGTCCACCAGGTTGCGTGTTTTGATCCTTTAGACTTGGGTTTTTTTTTTGATTAGTCATTTGAACGCCCAACCCAATCCGAGAATCCAATTCGAATTCCGTCAGTTCGCACACGTCAATTTCACCCACCCAGTCATATCGGAGTGCACGACACATCGATCGGATCCCATTTTGGGATTTTGAACCCCCGGGTTGCTTGTTCTGATCCTTTAGACTTGGGTTTTTTTTTTTAAATAGCCATGGTCCAGTAGCCCAACGATGACAAAGGGACTCCCATAGTCCCTCCTCAGCCAAGCAGGGCCGTAATCCAGCCAAGCCATAGGATCCCAGTTGCCTGTGGTCTTCATTGCCTTGTCCCGAGCCTCATACATCGACTTTCTTAAATTAGTCTGGGCAGTAGACTTCCAGATGGCTCGAGCTCGAGGGAGATCCTCAGGTCTCGTGAACACGTACCTCCGCTGTTTAGAAATAAAATTACTCAACTTTGTGCACTAACAGAGATAGTAATTAAAAAAATGACTTCAAATCAGTAAAAATTAATAATACCGTGAACATGTCAAATAATAAATCCCGGATGGGCACCGGGAACTCTCTCCATGCATCCACTGGTCCTGGAATGTGTGCGTGGACCAGCGTCGTAATATAGCAGGAAGTAGAACCAAGATCTATCGTCCCCCTACAATTGCACATTAATTTTGTACATGAACTGTATAACATAAATAACAAATACAGTAAGTTTGAAGTGATCAAGTTTACCCTAAACCAATATGGCTGTCGTCCAGGTAGCTGAGGCCCCTCCTCATCTGCTGCTGGATGCTGGCTCTCCACCTCTGTTGAAAACAATTAAGTACACTATTGTTGTATAAATTGGAAGACAAGAAACGTACTAGTCTATGGAAACATACATGTACCTGGTGGTGAGGAAGAAGGGAAAGGTGGCACTACTGGCGTGGTCGGGGAGGCGGTCCCTGCAAAATTATATGCACATTAGAAAAATGAATTTAATATGAACAATAATATATAGAGTTTTGTGTTTACATATACATATACATGTCCCCGGGACGACCGGCATGGACGGGGAGGTAGTCCTTGCAAAATTGTATGTACCTTAGAAAATATAAAGTTAATGTGAACAAAATATATACAGTTTTGTGCTTACATATACATATACATGTCGCCGGGACGACCGGCGTCGATGGGGAGCCGAACCCTTGGCCTACGGAGGTGGAAACCCTTCGACTCCATCCTCCACATACTATATCTCTATTGAGATAAATAAAGATATAACATGTCATCAGCACTCAAATTTAAAGTAGCTATTGAATAACATATAATTAGCAACAACACTTAGTTCTTACAAAATTTTATAATATTATCTATATTCATCATCAGATGCTGAAGATATGTTTGATTCAATGTTATCTTCGTCATCCCCCTCGAATTGGCCCTGATCATCAGGGGACTCTTCCTCCTCATCAGACTCCACCTCCCGCTCAAGGGCATTTGGGTCAACCTCTTCTTGTTCGTTATCTTTATATAGGCAAATTGGTTCATTTATATCATAACACTGAACTGCGTAGAAGCTGCCAACTCTTGTGCGTCACTCCAATTTGATTGGAAAAAATTATCATTAACACCTTCGAGCTCATCATCAGCCGGGACAAGCTCATACTCAGGGAATAGCCTTGATTTCACTCTACATGTAGCCTACCAATCTATCAATTTGAGGGACAAATATTTGAATAATAAACTTGTTGGCTTGTGCCGCCAGAATGAATGGCTCATACATACTCAACTTGGACTTATGCTTGACATCGACAATCCCATATGTTGTGTCATTACAAATAGAGGTCTGATCAAACCAATGACACTTGAAGAGAAATACATTGTTGCCTTGTCCCAAAAATTGCAGTTCAATGACTTCTTCGAGAATGCCATAATAGTCTATTTCATTTTCATTATAGGCACTTCCCTTCACACATACGCCACTGTTCATCATAGACTTATTCCATCCATAATCTCTTGTGTGAAATCGGTATCCATTCACAATGTAGCCTGGATAGACACGTACAATCTTCGAGGGCCCATAACTAATCTCTTGTACTCTTGAATCAGTTATAAAACCTTGTTCAACCTATTATTAAAAAAAGGGATAGACAATGACAAATACAACAACTAATTATGCATAAGAGCATAACACTTATGCTTCAAAATATTTAGACACTTACTCGAGATCTTAACCAAGTAGGAAAAGACTTCTCCGTTCCTTTTCAACCTGCACGTCAGTCAGACGTGGATTCCATTGCAGTATGACCGAGTCAAACTCTCTGCAATGTAAATGTCACACAACCTCTAAGTTATGCAGTATTGCTCGCAAATGATGTACATCATTTGTGTTGAGAGCTTACTAAATGTAGGGGTCTAGTTCTGCGTAGTTTATGAATATGTAGATCTCTGCAGCTACCAACTCTCTATCTTCAAGTGCACGAGTAAAGGAATACCCGAACGCCCGTCCAGGTCACTGAATATAGAGAGTCGGTCAGACACATTAGAATCTCCACCATCATCATTACGTGGAGGTTGAGTGCATCGGGTTCGTATTTCCACGTCAAAGTACATCGAACAAAAGTTCGATATCTCTTCAATAAGGTACGCCTGGGTAATGGAGCCCTCTACTTGTGCTTTGTTACAGACTTTCATCTTAAGATCATGCATGCACCTACGACAATAATTCAAATGAATACATATGAAATATAAAAGCATCGTAATGTGAATAAATTGAGACATAAGAATATACCTCTCAAACGGATACATCCATCGAAATTGTACTGGTCCTTCGACCCTAGCCTCATATGGCAAATGGATGATCAGGTGCTCCATTGAATCAAAGAATGCTGGAGAAAATATCTTCTCTAATTTGCAGACTGTCTGTATTATATTTTGCTCCATATTTTGCAAGTCATGAAGTCTGAGTTCTGATGCAGATAAAATCCTGAAGAATTGACTCAGCTCAGTCATTGCTCCCCATATTTGCTTCGGCAACAACTCACGAAAAGCAATTGGTATTAGTCTTTGCATGAAAACATTGCAGTCATGACTCTTCATTCCGTATATTTTCCCCTCATTGACATTTACACAACGAGCAATATTCGAGACATATCCATCCAGAAATCTCAATTGCTTCAACCATTGCAACACTTCCTTAATTTGTCTAGCCCCAAGCACATATGAAGCTTTAGGTTGCACCACTTTTCCACTAACATGCTGCAGCTCTAGTTCTGGACGTCTGCAAAGTACTTTCAAATCCATTCGTGCCTTGAAGTTATCCTTCATTTTGCCTTTGAAGTCCATAACTGTGTTGAACACATTATTAAAAACATTCTTCTCTATATGCATGATGTCTAGGTTATGTTGTATCAAAAGTGTTGACCAATAAGGCAATTCCCAAAAGATGCTTTGCTTCACCCAATTGTGATCCTTCCCAAAGTCGGGGATTTGTCGGGTACTACCAGCCAATTGTGATACAGTCGGTATGTTCTGGACCCGCCTCGCCATGTTTCCACTAGACACCCATTCCATATCTACCTCATCCATCACAATTGTATTTTCATAAAAGAAACCTTTTGCTTTCGGAAAGGATGGTTACTCGGTAGAAACCGACGATTACAATCAAACCAACATGATTTTCCCCCATATTTCAACACGAATGATTTAGAATCCTCTATGCAATAAGGACATGCCAACCTCCCATGTGTGCTCCAGCCAGATAACATGTCGTACGCTGGAAAGTCACTTATTGTCCACATTAATGCAACCTTCAAATTGAAATTCTATTTTCTGGATGCATCGTAAGAGAGAACCCCATCTGACCATAACAATTTCAGCTCATCAATCAACGGTCTGAGATATATGTCTATATTTTTTCCTGGACTTTTTAGACCTGGAATCAACAATGAAAGGAACAGATTCTCACGCTTCATGCACATGCCTGGCGGAAGGTTGTACGGTGTTAGGAATACTGGCCAACATGAGTAAGATGCCACCGAGCCTCCGAATGGATTGAAACCATCTGTGCATAAACCCAGCCGCACGTTGCGTGGATCCCTTAAGAAGTAAGGATGAGTACGGCTAAAATGAGCCCAAGCTTCACTATCGGCGGGATGACTGATTTCACCATCATCATGACAGACTCTTTCCGCATGCCAAGTCATATGTCCAGCTATCTTCGGGGACATGAATAGATGCTGCAATCTGGGTGTGATCAGAAAGTACCGCAATGACTTATATGGAACATCCTTCTGCTTTGACTTGTCTCCTCTCTTAGGCTTGAATCTATCATGCTTATAAATACAACATGATGTCTTATCTGCATCATCTTTGTAGTACAACATACAGTGATTTAGACATGCATCAATTTTCATAAAACCAAGCCGCAGATCATTCACCATCTTTTGCGCACGGTAAAAATCATCCGGCAACCTCTCTGATTGAGGAAGCATACTCTTGACGAGTAAGAGAAGCCGATCAAAACACTCTCGCTCATATGAAATTCAGACTTCAAATTCATAGTTGCGACACTGCAGACAACCGTGTATGCTTCTCACAACCATCCCATAATGGCTCATCAGCATCTCGAAGTAACTGATAAAATCTCTGAGCTGTATCATTCGACACTTCTTCATTTGTTTGGTCATCATGAATATTGAACTCCGGACTAGTAGCATCGACAACCATGTCTACATACGTACTTGTGGAGTCAAAGTTGGCTGGTTCAGATGACTGAATATTCAACTCACCATGTGACGACCATAACTCATAATGGGCAACAAATCCTCTCGTATACAAATGATGTTGCACATCCCATGTCGATATCCACTTTCTGTTCTTACAAGCCGAACATGGACATAGGATGTTACCCATCGGATCAACTGCTACTGATGAATTACTCAATGCAAATTGAATGAAACTATCAACTCCGTCTTTAAACTCCTCTGTCACAACTCCATTAACTATTCCACGGTACATCCATGACCGATTCTCATAAGATATTTTCCTACATAGATTAAATGTCATGTCACGAGTTAAAATCCAACACACCCTCACATCGTTCGAGTAAGTCAAATGAATAGGTAGGACATATTATTTAGATTATCACTTTTTACCCATCTGTGAATATTTGATCGCACTCAGATGACCATTTACTATGTGTTTGTATTATTTGCTTAAAATTTCGGCAGCATCTCCGCACACCTCTTCGATATACCAAAAATATTTATTGATTAAGATATTTTCTTAAACACTTACTAATAAGGGTTAAGAAAATATTCTAAATCAATAAAAGTATATCAGAGAGGAGTGAGTAGAAGCACCCGAAATTTTTAACAAATAATATAAACACATAGTAAATGACCACCTAACTGCGATCAACATTCACAGTCCAAAATGAAACAATTCAAGACTTTGAGTTAGATATACACGTTCTCATCATTGAAAATAAGACTCGTACACATCAATCCCAAAGTCTTGAACGGGAAGGTTCATTGACACGGGCTTAACACGCTCTCGTGAGGTGTGTGCAGTGATAAATTGCTATACATGCATAGATCAAATTTAAAACCCACATAAATATGAAAGGAATATGAAACAAATATTACATGTGAACAAGTGCATATTAAAACAAATTCACACATATATGTAAATGAATTACATTAATGTAAGAACTATAATACTAATTAAATGAATTAATTAAAGTAAGAACTGCACATCATCGTTATATTTTTTTCTCTCTATCTCTCTCCTCTATCTAAAATCTATTTTTACACAATTTAAAATCTATTTTACTTGTTTGATAATTAGAAGGAGAAAATTAATTTTCAATCATTAAATAATTAAAACCCACACTTTAAAAATATTACCAAACAATGTCTGAGACTTAAAACTGGATTCTTCTCAATCTAATCATCCACTCTTTTATTTAGCCTAAAAGAGTAGATGAACTTTGATTATCTTACTCTATGGCAAAAGGTCTTAATCGATCAATTGAGTCACTTCTTATGTACAACTAACTATTCTACTTTTCTAGTTGGAAACTTGTCTCTTATATTATCCTTTAAATTTTCTTTATAATTCCATTCTTAGTGAAATTTGAATCTCTAACTAACTATTATAAGTCAAGTTAGTAGAGGAAGAACTTGACAAGAGAATGAAGTTGAGAAGAGAGTGAGTTTGTTTGAGAGGATTATGTTTGACTTTCACTAGTCTTCTTTTTATCTAGAATTATTGATATCTTCTAGAAGATAATCTTGAGAAAGAGATACGTGAGGTCTAATATAAGATTAAATATTTCTTTTTATCAGATGCAGACACGGAGTGCAGATGAACCTATGGCTACTTTTGTCACCTCTATTGAGTGTAACCATCATTGGAAGTTATGTTAGATCAGGTATTTTATTTTTTGTAACCTCATTTTTTTTAAAAACTCCTGTTGAACTTTTAATTTGTAGTTTGTAATAGTAGTCCATCCTCGACATCTACGAGATCACATTGATCCTTGCAGTCGCACAACAAATTTGGAAGTCAAAATTTGCCTAGAAGCCACAGATGATCATGTAGAACAGACCGATCTGCTCTTCGACGGCGAGGCAGTTCTGCCCATACTCTTTGAGTAATTAAATGGCAACAATGTTGTCACCCAGTAACGCAGCCCAAGCTGATGTAGCACAATTGAATTACTGTAGGTCACACTATAGTAATCTATTAGGTATAAAAACCTATTTTTATATGTGTTTTTTTTTTTTTTTAAAAAACTATAAATCCAAGCAATTTATGTTACCCAATCAGATTACTAAAACAAAATAAACAAAGAAAGGAAAAAAAACAATTCATGTTACCCTCGAGAGGGGGAGCGGGAGGGGGAGGGGGGCGGCAGGGGTGGGGGGGGGGTGGGGGGGATGGGGAGGGGGGGGGGGGGGGGGCGACAGAGGTGGGGGGCTATGGATGGGAGGGGGAGGGGGCCGCCGAGGAGGAGGGGGGCCGCCGAGAGAGGGGGGGGGGCTGCGCACGGGAGGGGGAGGGGATGTGGAATGACAAGGGTGGGGGGGCTACTACGGATTGGAGGGGGAGGGGGAGGGGGCTCCCGAGACGGGGAGGGGGGAGGGGGCCGTTGAGAGGGGTAGGGGGGTGGGGAGGGGGGCCGCCGAGAGAGGTGGGGGGCTGCGCACAGGAGGGGGAGGGGATGGCGGGCGACAGGGGTGGGGGGGCTACAAATGGGAGGGGAGGAGGAGGGGGCCGCCGAGACGGGGGGGGAGGGGAGGGGGGCCGCCGAGAGGGGTGGGGGGCTGCGCACGGGAGGGGGAGGTGAGGGGGGGCCGACAGGGGTGGGGGGGCTACGGACGGGAGGGGGAGGGGGAGGCTGCAGCGACGGGAGGGGGGGAGGGGGTCGCCGAGCGGATGGAGGGGGTACGTACCGGGCGGCGTTGCTCGACGGCGAAGCTCGATGGCGATGGCGATGGTGCAGGTGGTGCAGCTCGACGGCGGCGGCGACGGTGGTGCAGGTCGTGGCGGCCGGCAGTGGCAGAGCAGCTCTCGGCGGCGAGGGGTTAGAGAGAGAGAGAGAGAGAGAGAGGAGAGAGCGAGAGAGAGAGAGAGAGAGAGGGAGAGGAGAGAGGGGAGAGAGAGAGAGAGAGGAGAGAGAAGCGAGAAGAGGAGAGAGAGAGAGAGAGAGAGAGAGAGAGGAGAGAGAGAGGAGAGAGATAGAGTTTCACAAGGATGGTAGGAGCGTGAAAGTGCGGGTTTACCGATGGATATTGCCAATAGAATTATTCCATCGGAATATCCGTCGGTAAGAATCCGACTAAAATCATTTTGTCGCCCTTTCCGACGGATATTCTGACGGAATTATTCTGTCGGTAATATCGACGGAATAATTCTGTCGGAATATCCGTCGATAATACCACTTTCTCTTGTAGTGTGAGACATATTATGTTCAAAATAATCTTCTAAATTTGTTTATGTTCATATCTGAAACATTTAATCAAATTGGTCTCTTGCTTCATGACAGAAGGCCAGATTTTTCGTTCCTTTCAGAAGATATCCTACATTTATTGATTTTAGATGCATGGGTATCTGACAGAGGATTACCTACCATTGTCAGAACCACACCTTACTTTTTGGTGCAGCTGTCTATCCATCGTTTATTGGTCTGAAAGCTTGTCTGTCCAAGGTTTCCATACTTCATATTTCTTCTGACTCACCTACCTCAGAAAGTATGGAGGTATCCTCTCTTTGTGTTTGTCTTTGTTGCAGAATATTTATTAGGCATGTTTTCAGCATGGAGCTTTCACATAACATTTATTTGGAAGTTGACCTCCTAGCTGTGAAACTACAAGCCTTGTCTGAAGCCATTGGAAAGCTAAAAAGGAAGTAGGACTTATGGATAACAACCTCAACCAACATCCAAAGGATAAAAAGTCTCTCCTCAAACGGCCAGATCTCTAACGGACACTTTCAAATGGCTACATTCTTCTGAAGCTTATATAGAAGCCAAAGTTTGAAAGAGAATATACAACAAAACACTTAGAGTGTGAAACCAGCTGGCAACTTTCTCAACTCTCTTCTGTCGTCTGCTAGCAAGATCATCTACAAGCCTTCTCCTGAGTTGCAAGATTGAGAGCTTCCTCATTCAGAAAATTCTCCAAGGTCTCCTCTTCATAGAAGTCTTGTTGTTGGGTGGCATTTGTAATTGTGATTTCTTCTGTCCACCCTTCCTCTTTCAGAAAGGATTACAGTTGTAATTCCAATTTGTTCTTCTCCTTTCTAAATTTGTGTTTGTTTGCCTATTGTTAAGGCAAACACACAAGTGTTTTTACAATCTCAATTGTGTAACCTTGTAGGAGGTTTGTTCCTGCTGTACCCCTCTTGTGTAAGGAAGACCTTGTTGAAGGTAGTCTTTGTACCCCTTGTAAGGGAAGACTTGCTTGGGAACAAGTGGGCTTGTAATTCCTCTCAAGGGTGAGAGAAGGCCAAGTTCTATTGGTAGTTAGTGAAATCTCAAGTGGTTTGCTTGAGGACTGGACGTAGGACTTCCATGTGGGAAGGGCCGAACCAGGATAAAATTCTTTGTGCATTTGTGTGATTGTTTCCGCCAACTTACACTTGAATCACACACTACACTAAATTATAACAGCTTCATTTAGTGTTGTTTAATTTCAAATAAAATTTTAAAAGCATAAGAAGTCCTACTCATCCCCCCTTTAGGACATCATTAGTGCCATTGTGATCCAACATCATGCCCATTTTGTTGTCTTGATGTCGGGATAATTGGGACATGTGTCGAGACGAATGTAACTTGAAGGTGACATGCCAATCGTCGTGTTCAGGGTGGCAGGCCTACGAGGGTGACACATGGCGATTCAACTGTTAGGTTTGACCAGGCCTTTGAGGTCATGATAGCATGGCTGTTGCGTTCAGGCAGGTAGCGACAGCTTGATCGTCCCATTCTAAAACCCGAGCTTTATATAAGCTAGGCCATCAGAATAGCCTTCTTCTTCCCATTTTGTCCTTCTTCCCTTCCTTCCTCCGACCCCTCTGTGCAAAGCCTCCCCAGTAGGGGGGGGGGGGGGGGGTTCTTGATGGTGGTTGTGGCGTCTCCGGCCGTGGCTTCTTTGGCATGGTGTTCTATTCGGCATGGCTGCTTCCTCCGCGACGAGTGACCTCTTCTCCAATGTGTAGGAGCCGGACATTGCTCGTGGATGGCATGAGCATGGAGCTTGGAGCAAGGAGGAGACGACCATGCACATGAGAAGACCCCAACGGGTTGGCTCTTCATCTTGAGGTAGGGACCCTCAACCTTCCCCCTAGTTCTATCATGCTAGGATCTCCTACCCCTTCTCCAAATCTTGTAGAATCCATGCTAGGTGTTTGAATGCATGTTTGGGTTTCCTTGAGCTTGATTGGCTTAGGGGTTTGAGTGATCTCATGTTGCACATGTGAGATGTCATGAGTGTAGATCCTTCACTTTGGCATGCATGGGTGTGAATGAGGGGTGGTTTGTACTCCTAGCATGTGTATTGGTTTTTCTCCATCCTCTGTGCACACCGGATTTGCCATTTTGCGGTTGTTTTGGAGGTCTCGGGTAGGCACCCAAGTCTCTGTTTGTGGTCACGACAAGGTTCTTGTCGTGACCTAGAACGTGACGTTACCCCCATCGCCTTTTGGTCTGGTAGCGACAACCTCTCTGTCGCATTCTGGTTGGGACAGGGAGTGCATTGCCTTTTGTCCCAAGTCGCTTCAGGTAGGGTATCACTGCTGGTTGCGACAGGGGGTGCGTTGCCTTTTGACCCAGGTCGCTCCAGGTAGGGTGTCACATGTTGGTTGCGACCACCACTATGTCGCCTCATTTAAGAAAGTGATAGTCACCCTGTCGCCTTCATAGGCAGATGGTATATGCATCCTGTTCGGAGATCGTTCCGTTGCGTCTCTATTTTCTTGGCACTTGTGTTGTTCCTAGCACGGTCCTACACTAGTCATTTGCCCAGTGCTTGGCACTAGAAGGCTTGTCCTGTTAGAGGTTGTTACCATTACCTGGGATCCCCCGTCCCCGCATGCCGTTGAGGGAGTTCTCTAGGCAGTGGGCTTGCTCGAGTCATGGACTTTGGTAGCTAAGGGGAAATGGTGGTGGATGGCGATGTAGAGTCATTTACAGAGCTCTCTTGGTTGGTCAAGGACACCGAGGTATTTTGGTTCTTCTTCTGGCACAGATCAGCAAGTCTTTCTCACTGCCTCACTCTACGTGGTTCTGGTACCGTCTAGAGGGGCCAAGAGTCGAGGGTAAGGTGTGTGGCGCTCCTGACCAGTTAACTAGGTTACAAGTTTTGGGTCCCGACGTGTTTAGACCGATGACCATGTAGTTTACTTTCCACTTCCGCACTTACTCTGTTAGTAGAATAGATTATCTTGTTTATTTTACTTTAAAATATATATCTATCTTCTTGTTAGAACCAATGGGAGATTGATAGTCCCTACTGAGCTTCTTCGTGAAGCTCATTCCCTCTCTTTCAGGTGAGACTTCGCAGCTGCACTTTCCGCAGCAAGCAGTGGAGATAGGGCCGTAGTAGACGACATCTTCCTTGAGCAGTGTTCTCTGTGTTCTTCTTGACTCTTCACCCTCGGGGTATGTCCCTAAAGGATCTATTATCCCCTCTTTTAGCACTTGTACCTTGTTACTTGAGACTATACTAGACTCGTACTTTTGTGGTGGACGCTTTCCTTCACTTGTTAGTACATTTTTAGTGCTTGTTGTCATCATTTAAGTCCTTTACATATCTTGTTAGACTGGTCCGTTAGCCCTTCCTGGTCTTTGAGCCCGTGGGCGACAGCACTGGTGGTCATGTTCTCGACAGGAGCTGGGGATCCGAGTGCTGGGGCCGTTACATCTAGACTCTGATACCACTACAAGGAAACATGCAAGAGCATATAATGCGCAGTGGAATAAAGGTTAAAATGAAAACACATTTCCCTTACACCTTGTTATTGGAACAGGATAATGTCTAGGAGCATGACTCTTATGCAAACCATTCAAGGTTGAGATGTTCTTACTTAGGAGAGTTTGTATATCTTCTGAAGCATAGAACTAGTCTCTCGGATGAAGGAGATCACGAGACCTCCCTCTAATGGTATCCACACTACGGAGACTGGAGATGGCATCTCCTCTACATTGTCATTCTCCTCCTCTTGCACCTCCAAGGTGGACTAGCAGCGGCAAGAGAAGCAGCAGCAACAAGACACTCTTGCTCTCTATCTCTCTCACTCAAGAGAGGGGTGGATGAGAAGGGGATAAGGGGAGGAGGAGGGAGGTGAGAGGGCTAAAAAAACCCCTATCCTATGTGTAACGACCCGACCTCCTGGACCCTCACCAGGGACCCCGAAGGTCGCACTGCCACCCACAGATCCGAAGATCCGGAAGGGTTAGAATAAATAGTTTAGTGAGATATGCAATAAATTCGTATAACTATAACAATTATGTACAATATACAAAAGGTTTGTACAACGAGTCCCAAGCAAAAGCACAGGTACAAGAAGAAAGGTGCAGTCCTGAAGGGGCATACCCCGAGGACTTGCAAAGCACAACTCTCAGCTCACTCGGCTACAAGAGCTCATAACACTCGCTCTCACTGCTGCTGACAATAACACGGCGCCACAGCCGCCTCCGCAACCCGTCCGACACACCGAGCTCCCGCGACGACGAGCCCCTAGCTAAAGGAAGTAGGGGGGAGAGCCTTACGAACAAGGCGCAGTAGGGATTACCAGTCCCTCATCGGCCAGAGCAGCAGGAACTCTGAAAACAAGAAACTACACTAGAAAAGCTGTAAAGCGAGGACACCTACAGCAGGGTACTACTAAGCAGTGGAAGCGAATAGTACAACACCACAACCCCCAACAAAGGTTGGAACACACACACGACTCCCGCAAAAACTAATAGAGTCAGGCACATAGTGGAAGCAACCTCGGCACACCTGCCGAGAGCACGCAACAACCAGGTGAGAAACAACGTCTCACCGCAAGCACGGTCACCTCAGACCTCCACATAATCGAGGGCCCACAAGCAGAACCACCCCGGAGCCCGGATACACCGCAAGGTCGAGAAGCCATACATGCCAGTGCCACTACGGACTGGCACCCAAGAACAGAACTACAAACCGAGAGGACGTCGAGTGGAAACCACCAGAAGCACGGGTCTGCCCAAGGCCAGACCAACGACACCCACGAGAGCTAAGCACAGCTAGGATAAAACGCCATGCAAGCTAGGGCAACGAGGAACGCTCCGAAACATCGTAAGGAATCATCGTCACAACAACAGCAAACAAGCCACTGCTGCTAGCAGCCAAGAGGGGGACCCGCAGTCCACACGCTCAGCTCACTAGCCTAGCTCCTACCTTTTCCCCCACGCGAGGGCGAGACAGAGCCGCCAGAATGCACAACACACACAACACCGCAGCCTGGCCAAGCTGCGGCCCCACGCCTAGCACCACTACGTGGCTCCGGAACCAACGCAGAGAGAGGTAGTGAGACAAGGGACTGTCTGGGCTGCACCGGGATGAGAACCACCTCGACGACCTCGGCGTGCCACCCTAGACAAGAGAGTTCTACAAATGACTTAGCGCCGCTGCCCCAAACCATTGTGTTCCCCTCAGCTCCAGCCCGCCACACTAGGCTGTCGACTCGAGCACGCTCGTAGCCCCGAACGCTCCCTCAAAGGCTCCCGAGGATGGGGGTCCCAGGTAACGCTAACACCTCTCAGATCGGGGACAAGCCCTCAAGTGCCGAGCACCGGGTGAACAGGCGGGGCAGCACAACAAAAACCATGCCGAACTACTGGCTTGTAACACACGACAAGCCCAGCAAGCGAGAGGTACGTACGGACCCCCAAAAGGCCGACGACCAACCAAACATGCAGGAGAAAAGTCGGAGCCTCGGAACACTACCAACCAACATGGAAACTCGCCGCTCTGCTAATAATCGATTGACCGCCAGTCAATCGATTATTAGATAGACGCGACCCTCCTGGCACCAATGCTAGGACACGGCCACGAAGGTGTCACCTTGGGTCACTGAACGTAGGGAGGTAACCAGCCGCGTTCCCTACTAGAAGGTCCTCAGGGCAAGGCCTGCCCTGGGGCACACACCGACACACAACCGGGCCTACAAAAACACCCGAGGCAACACAGGTATTGTCGCGACCCCCAAGGCCGTCGCGACACCATCGCGACGGGCAAGGGCACCGCGACAGCCTTGTCGCGACCGGGAAAGGCGTCGCGACAGGAGCCCTGTCGTGACTAGGAAACACGTCGCGACAGCGACCTTGTCACGATCGGAGAGCACGCCGTGACAGCCTTATCGCGACCGCCAACCACGTCGTGATATGGTTGCACCCGACCGGACGGGCGCCTCTTCTGATGTCGCGACGTGCCGAGCCATCGCGACATCAGCAGAGGGGCAGACTAACGGGATCCTCGATCCCAAGCCGCCCACAAACCATACAAACATACACACACGGGGGAGGGAGCATGGGAAAAGCTGAAAAGCTATTCTATAAACCACGAGAGCTCCAATCGACCCAGATTAGAGTGGGCACAAGAAATCCCTACCGGCTATGAACCGAAACCGACCCCGAAGGGTCTTCACGATGCACGACCAACTCCTTCTCGCTCCATGACGCCGCTTCGCCGCTCCGCACGAGCTCGCCGGCCACTCCACGCTCGGATCACCGGAGGGAGCCTCCCCAATGCTGGAGAAGAGGAGAAAGGGAAGAAGAGGAGAGAGAGGGGGAAGGGGTAGTCGGCCTGCGCCTTAAGCACCCGACACTCAGAATGCGATGGACCGCCCCGTCGCATAACAACCTTAACGCATGGTGGGTCAACGAACCGCGACAAGAATGCGCCCCCCAAGGGCGCGGCGACAACGCGACAGGCCGTACTGACACGCCTGCTACTCTGGCAGGCGTCTGACGACTGAAGCGACATAAAGCAATCGCGACCCGTTGACTGGGCGCGACACGGAGATGCCGGCGAGCCAGGGCGTGACCAGAATGCGACCCAAAGGCTCGTCGCGACTCGGATGACTGTCGCGTCGGGCACCCCCGATGCAACACTAACGCGTCGCCCAGCCTGGACGGGTTAGTGGCAAGTCATCCCACGACATCGGATGGAAGCTGGAAACTGGGTCTTACATTGGTCATCGATTATTAGACAGAGCGAGGAGTCTACTGAGATTGGTAATGAGTTGATAACTATATCTGTCCCAAAGAAAGGTACTAGTGCGCTGTTGACACCGTCCATCTAGTGTTAGGCTTGTGTTTCAAATGTTTTGTGGTGTGCGGCTTCCCTGCATGATTCGTGCGCGTGCTGTAGGTTGCAGTTGTTGCTGTGCCGTGTGCGTGGTGAGTGTGGTCGCTCGGTGTGTTCGTGCCGTAGCGGCGCGGTTGGCGCCTGGAATCGCTGGCAGTGGTCTTCCTTGTGTGGAGGACGCTTGCAGGCAAGTCCAGGTGCGGTGCTCCTGGTCTTCTTCGGTGCATTTGAGTGTGTGTGCGTCGCGAAGGCTGAGAGAGCTTGCATGTGGTGTGGCCTTCACCGGTGCAGGGTTGTTGCCTTTGGGACTGGTGGAAGGTGTCCTTGCCTTGTTGGCTGCCACTCTACTGTTGGGGTGTATGCTGCGTTTGTTGTGTGTGTGGCCTCTTGTCTGTGCGCGCTGTTGGGCGTTGTGCTCTGCTTGGTCGGCGTCGTTGCTCGAGCTAAGCAGGTGTTCTGTGTGCCGTGTGAAGGATCGAATATGGGATGGACCAGATCTAGAAGGGGGGGGTTGAATAGATCTAGACCAATACTGCGGAAGCTTAAATCATTTGAAAAATGCTTTGAATAGAGATCAATTTAGAATTCCAATTCACAAATCTGATGTGTAATTGTGTGATTTGAATGAATAGAGTGTGTGAATAGATCAATCAGTAGAGTAAGCGAAAATCCTATGCATACATCTAGCGCAAAGTGAAATCAAATCACAGATCAAACCACTGCACAGAAGATTTTTAGGTGGTTCGGAAATCACACCAGTGATTCCTACATCCACCCCTCACATAGTGAGGCTACACTACTCAACTTGAGTACACCACACACTGGAGCTTGACAACTCCAACACACTGAGTTCAACAACTCACACACAACCTCTAGAGCACAACCACTCTAGAAACCTGAGCACACAAGCTCAACCACACACTGAGTGTACCACTCAACACAACTGAGCACAAAGGCTCACAAACAACTGGCTAGATCAAAAACAACAAGATCTAGATCCTCTAGTAATGATCTGATCTAGAAAGAATTCATTCAAAGAGACTGGTGCAACAATTCTATGCACAATCTCAAGAATGACTCAGAAGAACAAATGGAGAATTGAGGAATAGTATGTAATTCTTGTTCTTCAGAAGAACTCCCTTGTAGAAGGCTGACTTGAGAAGGTCCTTGATTGCTTGAAGTCCCTGGGCGATGCTCTATAACTGGTGCTCTGGATCTTCCTTGAACTCTTCTCAATTGGCTGCTTCTACTTGATCTGCTCCCTTAGAAGTGATCTCACATCATCTTCATGGATCAATCTTCACTTCTTGTGCTTGCAAGGATGGGAATTGGCTTACAGCAGCACAGGAGAGCAAGAACGGGGAGAGACCTCTTCTCGCCACCAAAAAGACTTTTTGGAAGGCTCTGAGGTGTTGTTCCCTTGGATGGCCAATAAGAGGGTATTTATAGCCCTAACATGGCCAAAAGTACCCTTGGGGTGCGAGGGCACATGATCCAAGGCCGATCCAAGTGATCCCTAGAAGGCCACGTGTCCAGGTGGGACTTAAGATGAAAAAGTTGCCGGAGTGTGTCGGCACAGTCACTGGGTGTGTCGACACACTGTCCCAATTCCACAAAATAGGTCTTCTGGGAGATGGCTCTAGTGTCGACACACTCACTGGCTGTGTCAACACACTGTCCCAGTCTAGCAAAAGGGTCTTCTGGAGACTGGGTCTAGTGTCGACACTGCCTGGGACTGTGTCGACACAGTGAACCCTGTCTTCATGAATTTGCTTCAGGGATTGATGCCCACTGTCGGCACCATCAGTGGGTGTGTCGACACTACAATGACAAGAAATATATGTCTCTGAAAATTAAACACAAAATCATTAGAACAAGGTATTTTCATGAATGTATTTGATATAATGTGTTTGGAAACATGCCTTTTGAGCATTGTCATTACATATGTGATGTAATTATCATGTTCCATTCATTAAGCATTAAAATCACAACTTGTCATCATCAAAATTATAAGGGGAAACGTATAAATTCACACTCAACACAACAATCTCCCCTTTTTTTGATGATGGCAACATTAAGTCAACATGAAAGTTTGAATTTTAAGGAAATGTGATTCTAAGCCATTCATTCACACAACATTCAATCACATACACACTGAATGACAATGAACACATGTTTCAACATTTTCATTCACATTCATCAAAGGCCATTGAGCACAATTTAGCAATTTGACAATTTTCACACTCAAGAGACACATGTTACTAATAACCATGACTTTTCATAAATGGCCAAAAAACCATGCAAAGTTTGATATTTACAAACATTCATCCATTCATAGACAATCATAAAAGGTATTCCTTCTCATTCAACAAAGATATTCATTATAAAGATATTACTTCTCCCCCTTTGACATCATCAAAAGATAAGATCCATCAAGAGGATGGAGGTGGAGGAGGAATAGGAAGAAATTGCACCTGAGCCTGCTACAACAAACAACATAAGCAACACATATAGCACTGCAACATAATAAACATATCATCAAGTAAAATAGACCACCCTGTCTATCATTCTAACCTGAGCCTGCTGAGCCTCCAACTGAGCCTGGAGTGCAGCCTGGGTGTGGGCCTGCGTCTGCATGGCCTGCACTAAACCCTGCATGAACACTCCATAGTCTACTGGTGGCAGTGGGGGGAAGCACAGGACCCTGGGGTGCTGGGGCCTGCTGCTCACCCGATCCTCACGCCGAGACTCATCCCTCCTCTGCTCACCCTCATGAGCAGTAACCCACGCCTACCACGTGAATCCATACCCTGCAAAATGATTTAATCACAAATTAGAACTAGACTATCTAATTTCGAACTATTTACTTATCTATGTGGACAATCTACACAGACTTAGCATACAATGAAGATGATGGTATGTGTATATTTATGTAAATTTCAGCCTATAGCTCTGATACCAATCTCTGCAACGACCCTCCTTATACCGGTACGGTTACACTAACCCTCATGGTATAATGAACACAGCTACAGTGGGACATTTACCCAACAATTGTACAATTAGGCTGAAGCATACACAAATATATATAACACATGACAACGGAAATGAAATAACTGGAAATTAACTCTTATTCCATCATCATCATTTATACACAGTCTATATAGCAAAGTAAGATACTTCATAACTGAGAATTTCAATTATTACATTATCCACATAAGACTACGCAGAGTTTTTTATTACATATTATGAAAGAAGAAACTACAATGCTGAATCCAAGACAAAAGTCTCATACTCCCGCTCCGAGTCGCTCCTAACGATCTCCTCGGAAGAAGTAGAAATGTCTGCACCTGTACGCCGAAGCAAGAATGAGTCCAAAAGAACTCAACAAGTAACTCCAACCACACTAAAGATACATACATACATCACATGACTTTTCACGTTCTCATGCTACACCATTATCATATAAAGCATGGATTGGATAGTGTTTCAAAAACCTAAACATGATTTCTACACATGCTACACATGATAAGTAATTCATAACTATTTTACAATGACTTAAAACCTACTTTACAATATGCTAAACTAAATCTCATTTAACTACATTCACATGTTAAGATAATAACTATTTTAAACATGGGTTTACACATATTACAAACACATTCTTAGCATGGATTCTATGATCATTTTCACATGGTTAACACATCCACACACATGAATAGATTGCTGTTTTGACATGGATATATCACATTCATATAAGGAATTATCATTTTACATGTTATATCATTAGTTCATATTCTCACCTAATCATTTATACAGTTTCACTTATCTAGTTCACATGTTCACACTTTCACATACATGATCACATATTCTTAATTATATGCCATGACACATAGTCCAAACCACCTCTAGAAGGACACACACTTGTCACATCACACACATATCTATCACCTAGACATTACAGTGATAAATCTTAGTTACTGCGCAGAACGGGAGAAGCACTCTCCACCTTAACTAGCGGTACTTGTCCGCCTCCAGGATTTAATCCCAATGCCCATGGGATATCACACACTATGAACCTTCCCGTGGAGACTTTACCAAAGTACAGTTCCACAGCCCTCTAAGATAGCAGTGTCACCCATTGGCACATTTACACATTTTCTCTAATCTTTTAACACACACTTAATGCACAATTTTTAACACATCCATTCATGCTCACACATTTACATACTTCAGTATTACTTAGCATGGTACTACTATTCTCAATATTAAACAGATTCGAAACAAGTCTAATCATGCTGAAATTAGTAGATTTCATTACAACCTCATTAACATGTATTAATTGATCAATGCTCACATAAAACCAACACATGTAGTTACTGTCATCATTTCAGTACGAAAATTTAACACTAATTTCTTACAGGTTGCCCATCATGCATACGAAATTTTGCATTTTCTGAATTACCCACAATTTATGAAAATTTCACAGTGGTATTATACAAAGTAACATAGTCAAACTAGCATGGATTTTCATTGTTCAGACCCACAACTCATTCTATACATGGATACTGACAGTCCTAAACATACATCAATTTCTAGGAATTTAACTATTTTTACACTATTTATCTGAGTTTCTGTATCAATAAAACTGCTCACTATTTTACCATTCAAAAAATGTAATAATTTATACAGATATCAAAAATTTCCCAAATTTTTACAACATGAACTGAAACCCATAATCATTTCCCAGAAATTTTATGACACTTGGATTCTACACAGATTGCACAAACAAAATTTTACAAGATTAAAACCTGTTTAACTTGCATTCAGAAATTTCAGACAATTTGGGTATTCCACAGAAATTCATAAAATTTGCACAACATGATCCAATAATAGTATTTTATAGCATATCATTTTACATTATATCCTCATATACAGAAATCTGAAAAATAGGTCATATAGGTCAGACATGCACACTGTTGCAGTCTGGCGAACTTGACGCCATGCATGTGGCCATTTATCAGATTAACGGCAACAAAGGTCGCCGCCAACTCAAGATATTAACGGCAAGGGATCCCGTCGTTAAGTTCCTGTCTGTGTAAAACTCAGACTGAACGCAAGAAACTTGATGAAGTTGGGGTTCCAGGACACGAATAAAAATTCCAGAAAATACCTAGGACCTACTAGACATATTTAAGAGTGATGTGAAAGGGTTACTTGCCTTGGATAAAATCTCCAATCGACGGATTAATCCAGAGAAGCCCTCCTCGGCCCGAGCCAAAGAGTCCTTAAAACTCCCTCGATCCGAGTTCTGTGTTGATCTCTCTCTGCACACCAGTGTGGGGATGTCGTTCCCGGTTGTTTAGAGTCCTCTCCAGTCGTTGTAGAACATCAGATGAAGCCTCAAATCGGTGGATCAGGGGTTCCAAAGTCGGGGTTCGCACATAAAATGTTAGGGTTTTGACAAAGAGTCAAAAAGGGTTAGATCTGGCCAGAGATGGGGTGTTTTATAGAGCTAGGGTCGGAGGAGAAATTGGGTAAGGTTGGGTTACCGTTGGGGAACGGTTTCCTAAACCAAGGGAACATTTCCGGAGGCGTTTCCGGATCTGAATCGTAACAGATCTGGGAGGTTAACGTCAACATCACAGGCTGCCAATTATGAGTTGGCATCCATCGATGTGGCCGGCTGATTTATGGTCACGTCAACTGATGTTGACGCCAACTAGCTGACAGAACAGACCTTAAAACTACAGAATTTTATGTACACCACACATTTAAATAATACTTATTCACGCAATGTAAACAAGTACTATGCACAATAAAGTTTATACAACGATGACATACATTTATACATACATAGGAAATCACCCAAAGATGAAAAATCAAGGGCCTTACACAACGATTCATTAAGTGGTCGCACGATTTGCTCTCACAACGATTCGTTAAGTGATCACAACGATTTGCTCCAACAACGATTCGTTAAGTGATCGCAATGATTTGCTCTCACAACGACTCGTTAAGTGATTGCAACGATTTGCTTTCACAACAATTCATTAAGTGATCGCAACGATTTGCTCTCACAACGATTCGTTAAGTGATCGTAACGATTTGCTTTCATACCGATTCGTTAAGTATTCATAACGATTTGCTTTCATAACGATTCGTTAAGTATTCATAACGATTTGCTTTCATAACGATTCGTCAAGTGTTTATAACGATTTGCTTTCATAACGATTTGTTTTCATATCGATTTCTTAAGTGAGAACAACGATTTGGTCTCACATTGATTTCTTAAGTGAGAACAACGATTTGGTCTCACATCGATTTCTTAAGTGAAACAACGATTTGTCTCACATCGATTTCTTAAGTGAAGAACAATGATTGCTCGTAACAACTTGGTTCATAACGATTTGCCTATACCATCATAATGATTTGATCCCTGCAATGATTCGATAAGTTACATATCGACTCTGTCACTGTAACAATTCACTAAGTTACATAACGACTTGGTCGCTGTAACGATTCGATATTTCACAACGATTCGCTTATAACGATTTGTGTATGCATCTGTTTACTTATGAATGCACAACGATTCACTCATTTGCTCAACGATTTCAAGTCATACGTATAACGATTTCGTGAAATATAGCGATTTGATTTTCGAAGATATTTTTTGAATAACGTTGAAAAGTCAAAGTCTTCACGTATATCTTTTTGACAGCCATGCATTTATTACAATAGTACGTATCTCTGTATGCATGCAGATGATATCTTCTATTCTCCTGCTTATTCTGTAAACATCTTTTTAGAAGAACAGAATGGAACTTCTACTTCTGTATAAAATCAATCTACGTTGACTGACAACAAGAGACAGTCTAGCTGTCTATTGTTTAGCATTTAATATGTGCAGGTCTCTAACAATATTTGTCATACAATGTTGGACAAAATAGAAAGCCAAAGGATACTACAGAAGAATCTTCCTCTCTTTGTGTGCATGGAAAGCCCAAAAGACCGTTGAACTTCTTCAGTACCATGCAGTCTAACGTAAACCAAAACTTAGAGACAACGGACACTTCAACGTTCAAATTTCAAAAGAGGATATATATAGAAGAATGAAGCTCCTGAAGTACACAAAAAAATAAACGAGCAACAAGGAGAACAACTGTGATACAATGCTTACATCCTTCTGCAAGCCTTCCCAGAGCCAAGCAAAATTCCCATCCATTCTAGCTCTTCCTCTCTGTGCTAAGTGAGATTTGTGAGAGAGCCTTTAGTTCTGCGAAGAGTTCTTTGTTGTAAATCTTTTTTCTTTCTCAGTTCCTAGCTTCAGATCAAGTTGTGATCTATAAGCTTGATCTAGGGGCTTCATCTCTGAACACTTTCTTGAGTGTTTGTTCCCTTCGTATAGAAGGAAGACCTGGTGGGATCCAGGGTGTGAAATTCCCTTCGTGTAGAAGGAAGACCTGGTGGGTTCCAGGGTGTTGTTCCCTTCATGTGAAGGAAGACCAGCTGGGGTGCTGGGTGATGTAGTGTCCTTAAGGGGGACTGTACCCTTGTTAGTGAAATCCTGAGATATTGCTCAGGGACTGGACGTAGACTCCTAAGGAGAGGAGATCCGAACCAGGATAATTCTCTATGTCGTGTGAATTGTGTGATTGATTTTTACTTTAACTAACACTAACAATCTGCGAGTGTGTTTTGTGACCTTTGTGTGAACAGGTTTCATGTATCAAATACTTTTAATATCCCATTCACCCCCCCCCCCCCCATCTGGCTAGCTAGCTGGGTCAACAGATCGCCTTTTATTGCTTCTGGTAGAGGTTCTTTCCAGGAGTGCTCTGTGCTCGTTTCGGGCCACCATTGTGTTGCCCCTGTGGTTCGAAGTGTGTCGTTTGGTTGGGCTGCGTTCAGGTGAGGTTCTCCCCACGACGGCTCTTGGTGCTTCTGGTGGAGGTTCTCCCCAAGCTGCTTCGTGTTGTTTTGGTCGTCACTGCTCCCTCTCTCTCTCGCTCTGTAGAGATGAGCTGTCGTTGTTGCCGGTTGGACTGTCTATGTTACAATCTGCTTGGGTGTTTCCGGTCAAGGAGTTGTGCGCTTGGCCGTGCGTCTGGCTACTGTGTTGGCCAGGTTGTCTCGTTGCTCGTTTTTAAGTTTCTCGGTCGTACCGATGGGACTTCGTGTGTCCCTGTGGCTCGGATGGTTTACTTCATTTCTCGTGCCCGACGTGCTCTCCCAGATGGTGGTCTGGTGAGTGTAGTGGGTGCTGGCTGGCTGTGCTCCTTATGGAAGTGTCAGTCTTGCGTTGTGTTTTCCCCTCTCGCGCGTGGAAGAGACTTTTGTGTGTGTCTCTTTCCTCTACTTTCCGTTGGTTGCTCGGGGTGGTGATGCTCCATCGTGGCGTTGTGATGCCAGGGTGCGCATTGTTGCGACCTTTTTGGTGGAGTCATCTTCCCTTGAGTTGTTTTTGGGTTGAGCTGGTTGCTCCCCTCATACTGTCATTTTCTGTGGCACCATGGGTCGGAGGACCTGTTCATGCCGTTTATCGTTGTGATGGTTTCTTGCTACCTGCTTGAACAAATTGGGGCATTGGGTCCCTGTTGTTGGGTGCGAGGTAGTATCGTTTCCTCCTTGTTGGGGCCGCTCGCGTGGCGTTGTTCCACTGTGCTCTGGTTTTTCTGGTTGGCTTACTCGTGCAAGCATTGTTCGGTGTATGCTCGGTTGTGCCTCGACTTGTGCCTTGGAGGCTTTCCGTGTCATCGTTTTAGTGTTTTGCCTCTCTATCGGTCGTGATAGAGGTGGTGCTTCTTGCTCTGAGCACTAGGGAGTCGCTGTGGTCCTTGCTCCCCATGCGCAGAGTTGGTGCTTCGTGTTTTTGTGCCTCAAGGGCTGGGGCCGACATGGCCTGTTGTGCCCTTTCAGGCTTGCGGTCCCTAGCGTGTGGCTTTTGGCGGGTCTCTTGTGAGGAGCCCTTCCCATTAGCCCATGGTGTTGTTTCGGCCTTGGTGCACTTGTGTTGCACTTTGCTTAGTTTTGATGCTTGTGGTAGCACCATGTGCTCGTGCTCGAGTGTTTTGATTTTGTTCCATCTTGAGCCTTGGTGCATTGTGTTGTATCTTGGGTGGCTCCTGGTGCTTGTGATAGCACCATGTGTTGTGCCGTGTGTCTGTTCGTGAAATTTGAGTGTCATTTCACGACTTCGCTCGGTGTTGGAGGTGTTAAGCTTTCTGCCTCTGGGACACGTAAGCTAGCTTGAGCCTTGTGGTTTGTACCGTTACCGCTATGGGGTGGCTGCTTTGCCTTGTTTAGGTAGCCCTATCGGTGTACGCCAGGCTGTAGTTCGTAGCAGTGTCTGGGTTTTCCCTATCGCTTTCGGAGCAAGTGTGTTTGGTTTTGGTACCCTACTTCGGTCTAGATCCCTCTAAGTCGACGGTGTTGTCCTCGCCCTCTGTGGTGTCCTTCTGGTGGTTGGCATGTTGGTACCCTGCTGAGCCCTATGTGCACGTGGCAGGTGTGCTGCCAACTCTCATTGGTTCTTCCGCTATGCGTGGCATGGTGAGTCCTGAAGCCGATGGCGGAGTCTTCTGTCGGTTGTCTGGTGACAGTGAGGCTTTTGGCTTGCTAGTACTCGACCACGTGGTTTGTTGACGTTGTGAGGTGCTCGGTTTCGGCTTAACTTCAGACGCCGTCCGTATTTCCATCGCGGTGTGTCATGTGTGGAGTGTGTAACTCCCAGTTTTTGTGGCTCTGCGTGCGTTTTGTGTCCTTTTCGGACCACGAGGAAGGTCTGAAGTGAGACCTAGTGGTGACAATGGATGTCGTTTTCGCGTGTTGAGATTTTTCTCCGCATGTGTTTGTTGTCCCTGTTGGACCGCGAGAAGGTCTGGTTGAGACCTAGTAGTGACAGAGGACGTTGTTCTGTGTGTTGAGGATTCTCTACGAGCGTGATGTTGCTCTAGTTCTTGACGCTCGCGTGGCTTCTCGGTTGGGCTGGTGACTGGTGCTAGCTATCGCTAGTAGAGTGAGGGCCGTTCCCTGAGTTCATGCTTGACTCTCAGGTGGTTCTTGTGTGGTTGTCAGCAACGATGTGCTCTGTCGGGTTTTGCTGGGCGATAGA